>JACEFO010002422.1:0-84497 GCA_015342445.1 Digitaria exilis
CGTCCAGGAGCACCACAAGGTACAGAGGAGCACGCCGAGCCCCTAAACCCCCTCTCTCTTGCTCCACAGCGTGCGTGCGACCTCGCCGGAGTTCTCCGACCGCCGCCGCTTGTCGTCAGCCGCCTCTGTGGCGGACCACTCCGAAATTATTCCAAGTTAAGTACCTTGGGACCACTAATCAAGTAGTCAGGCACTTAATCCGGAATAAGCTGGAGCGCCGTCGGATTAAACCCGATTAACCACGTTCTTTTCTCGATCGAAACAACAGCACGCCCACACGAAGGTGAGTTCCAGAGATTACAACATTCCACAAATTGACATACACAAATAGAATCTCAAAGTTATTACAAACCGAGTTCAAATTTAAATCAGAGTATAAAAGTCTTGCAGCGGAATTTAAAGTTCATTGCAGCGGAAGAATCTAACGACGATACAAATAACACCGTGCTGAAGCCTGCCACGATGCTACTCCTCCCGATCCTCGGCAGAGGACGGAACCCATTCGATGTGCCAGCCAGGTGGAACCTGGGTAGGCCAAGTCAAAGCATCGACATCCAATGGTGTACCTGTAAATCAATGCCACAAGCAAGGCTGAGTATACTAATACTCAGCAAGGCTTACCCGTCGGGTGAAATCTACATCACCGACATCTAGACAATGAGAGGCTTTTGGCTAGTGGGTTTGTTTGCCAAAAGCAACTAAAAGTAGGTCCTTGCTTTCAAGTTTTAGCATCATATTCTAGTAAATTTAACCATTCTAGATTAGCATCCTCTTTAAGCATACAAGTAATGCAATACAACTTAATTCATGGAACAAGTTCATAAATCTCATAATTCCACTTGTTACTCAATGTAGCATGGCGGTCAAGCAGTCTCATTAACCGCGCGAAGCGGACAGTTCGAACCGAATTTCTGCTACCTGGCCAGGGGAAACCCACCATACACGGATACTATGCTTGCTATAAAAGGTACAAGCGTTTCCCAACCTTTCCCATCGATCCACAATTCGGAACCGGGTCCATTTCCTTAGGATAAAGGTTTACTGCTTCACTCACAGTCTCACGCATATATCCACAAGTGTACGGCAGGGGAAAACAAAGTTTCCAAGGAGAGATGGCTATCGTCCCTAGCTGCTTCAATCTGGTACCGGGCTTACCGGCTCCCATATACCGGCATGCATGTGGTACATTCAAAAACTTGACACACTCATCCACACATTTCGACCTTAATCAATTATCATACACGGATGGGAGATCTACATCTATCATCCCGCCCGTCAATCCTTATGATTCCAACATAAGTAAAGACAAGCAATTCCTATGTCTCGCGAGTGACAGGAAATCACTCGACTTGTAACGGGCCTAAAGCAATGCCCTATCGATCCTTCGTCATGCTAGTATTGCAAGTCATAGGTACTAGGAAATGTGCAGCTAAGGTATTCAATCAACTCCTTGAACGTAAATGCACAAGCATAGAGAAGTCATAATGCATAATTGGTAAAGGTTAGGTTATGCTCCGGGGCTTGCCTTCTTGCTCAAACTGGGGGTTAGCCTCGGGGTTGGTCGCTCCTTCGTCGGCACCGTGCTCCGGGACTCCTTCCTCTTCAGCGGGGATGAGGTGGTAGTTGCCGTCCGGGATAGCGCCTTCTACATGAGATGCATAGTTTAAGGTGGCTGCCTATTGATTCTAAGATTAAGGCCTTGAAGGCCATATTCACCTAGACATGCTTAAGCATTACTATTCTCTTCACAAAAACAGGGTAGAGGTGTGGGAAAAGTTTTATTTGACTTCGATGGTGATTGTGTACATATATAAAAGAATTCTATTTACTACTTCACAATTTAGGGTGCTGTTCTGAAATTTCAGATTCCATCCATTTTATTCTAACTAATTAACCAAAAGGTTTTATCTTTTTATATAAATCAATTTCCACCTAGATTACTTCTCATTTTTGTTTCTCCAATTCTGTTCATCATTTTTATCTATAAACTTTATGACAGCTACTGGAGTATAAGAGCTAAGCTCACTCCAAAATTTAGCTAAATCTGAGCTACACATAATTTATTAAAAATAAAACAATCAGCTGTCTGCAGAAATGAAATAAATTCATATAAAATTGAAAATTCATCCATTTCAGGAGATTTTCCTACCAATGCTAGTTATAAGCATGAGGAGGGCTCTGGCCAAGTGGTGGCTCAAAAAGACCCTGGGACAGTCCTCAATAATTTTCTATCCAAAAACACATATTAATTTATTTGCTAGCCTAAACAGAGCAAAAATTAAGTTTTTCATTTTTAACAGCTGTGCTAACAAGTTTTTAGTCCTCTGGAGCAAAATGGTGTTTTTTCACTGCACAGATTATTTTTAATGATTTCTGTACTGCAAAAAGACTAGAAACACATTTTAATTCATAACTGGAGCTACACTGCATATTTTTAGGTCCCCTTTGGACACAAGCTGTCCAAAGTCACTACAAACAACATATCCAAAGATCAACCCTAGCGGAGCTCTGGATTTGAAATGGTGCACAAGTTTCAATTTCCACAATTTGAATTTAAATTCAAAAACGGTTCATCAAAAGCATACACATGCCTAAAGGAGATTGGAGTTTACAATCTCACGAATCCAGGGAGTATTTTTATGCATTTTTCTGATTGTTGTACGATTTTTAACGGATTTTACAAGATTCGGGAAAATCAAATCTAGGTTTAAGAATCTTTTTACGCAGGGAACCCTAGAACTTTCAAAACTTTACGAACAAGTCCCTGGTTTTTGCGCAGAGGCCCCTAGCAAAACGAAGACGATGAAGTTATGCCCTCGGCTCTCGCCGGAGTTGCGCCGGCCAAACGGCGGCGAACTAGGCTCGGGGAAGTGGGGGAAAAACATCCTGGGCTCACCACGAGTCGGTTGGGGATGGTTGGGAGGCCGGGGATGGTCGGAGTTTCGCCGGCGACGATGCAGTGGCGGCGCGGCCGCCGCGGCTTCTACGCCGGTGAGGTCGGGGGCGTTCGTCGAGGGTTGAAGGGTCCTAGAGCACCAGTGGAGCTCGAGGAAGCTAATGGCGTGCTCGGTTGACCTCGGGGACGGCTCGGAGTAGGGTCTCGACGTGCGGGTGCTCCGGCGGCCGAAAATCGCGATTTGGGGGAAATCTCGAATTCTCGCCGGAGAAGCGACAATATCTTGGGGAAAGTGGGGGGATTTGGAGCTGGGGTAGAGGGCTAGCTTCGTGCGCGACGAATTTGGGAAAGGTGGAGTGTGGAAGGTGAATTTCTCGGAGAAGCTCGGCTCGGTTCGCGCGGCGCGAGGAAGAAGATGACCGAGCGAGCGCGGGAAAGTGGAAATGGCTAAGTGAGCGAGTGAGAGGAGGGGTGTGAGTGCTCGGTGGAGTGCTTGGGCACGCAAGGGAGGCACTGTGCTGCCTCGGGAGCGTGCGAGCGCGCGGCGCGGCGCGAGCAGGCCGCCATGAATGCGGAGCGAGCTCGGGCAGCGCGCGAGCGACTCGACCGGGCGAGGAGATCCTCGAGGTACGTCGGGGGGAATCTTCAACAGTGCATTTGGCGCGGAGCGGAGGGGAATCGCGGCCTGCGGAGCTGCTCAGCGCGACGCGCGCGCGCGCGGCCACGGCGGCGCTCCGACCGCATGATGGCGCTCGCGCGGCGCGAGGCGAAGCGGCTCGACGACGGCGAAGTGACGGCTCGGGAGGGGCGAGACAAGAGCTAGGCGACAAGCGCCAGCGTCCGCCGCGGCTCGGCCAGCTCGGCGCCGCCTGCGCAGCTCGCCGGCCACGTGGCGGCCGAGCTCCGGCCAGCGCAGGGGCGCGCCAGGGGCACTGTAGCTCGCCCGTGGAGCTCTGTTTTCAAATTCGAATTTTCTCCAAAAATTTGAACTGAACTTGAAAAAGTGTAAAAATAAAAGTTGGAGTTTGGAAGATGGGACACAACTTTCTTTTTGGGGTGAACCTGAAATTCCAAGTTTTTCAAGCTCAAACAACCCAAAAACAAAAAGGTGCCCAGAACGGTAATTCGAGTTTTTGAGGGACTAAACTGCAAAATTTTCAAAAGTTCCAAACAGTGACTAGGGTTTATTTGTGATGAAAAACACCTTTTATTTTTGGAGATTTTCAAGTTTAGTACAAAGATCTTGAGTTTTCAGTTGGTGTCAAACAACCCTTGTTTTTGGAATTTAAATTTGAATTTTTGATGGATTTTTGAATTTCAACCCATGATTCCCTTTTGCATTGATTTTAAATGTACTTTTAACCTTTTTGACATCTGAGATGTCACAGCCTACCCCCCTTAAAAGGAATCTCGTCCCGAGATTCTATTGAACTTAGAGATAAAGAGGGGAAAAGAAATACCTCGGCTTATGAAAGAATGTCGGGGAAGTTCTTCCTAAGATAGTCCTCTGTTTCCCATGTGGCTTCATCTTCGGAGTGATGATTCCACTGAATTTTGTACATTTTCACTCCTTTCCGTCGTGTTTGCCTCTCTTTCTCGTCGAGGATCTTGACAGGATGCTCATCATACGAGAGATCCGGTTCAACCGAGAGTTCCTCTTGCTCAACCACTTCGGTCGGAACACGAAGACACCTCTTGAGTTGGGAAACATGGAATACATCGTGTACGGCTGAAAGCTTCTCGGGAAGCTTGACTTGATAGGCCACTGGTCCGCATTGTTGAATAATTTCATAGGGGCCGATATAACGAGGTGCAAGCTTTCCTTTTAATCCAAATCTTTGCACGCCCTTGGTCGGGGAGACCTTAAGGTACACGTGATCACCAACTTCAAACTGAAGTGGCTTCTGCCGTTGATCGTAGTAACTCTTTTGCCGTGACTGGGCGGTCTTCAAATTCTCCCGAATGATCCTAACCTTTTCTTCTGCTTCCATCACAAGGTCAGGGCCATAAGTATATCTCTCGCCTGCCTGGGACCAACACAACGGGGTCCGACATCTTCTACCATATAAAGCTTCGAAAGCCGCCATTTTAAGACTCGCTTGGTAGCTGTTGTTATAGGAGAATTCGGCCAGAGATAAACACTTCTCCCAATTCTTTCCATAATGGATAACACAAGCTCGCAGCATATCCTCAAGTATTTGATTTACCCTTTCAGTCTGTCCATCGGTCTGTGGGTGATATGCAGAACTACGGATCAGTTTGGTGCCTAGGGACATTTGCAATTGTTCCCAAAAGCGTGCTACGAACGGAGCACCACGATCTGAAATTATCGTCTTGGGTACCCCATGTAGACAAACGATCCGCTCCAAATAAATCTCCGCGTACTTCTTAGCACCATAAATGGTATTGACCGGAATAAAATGTGCGGTCTTGGTAAGGCGATCCACAATTACCCAAATGGAGTCATGCCCCTGAGGGGTTCTGGGAAGTCCAACAATGAAATCCATGCTTATATCTTCCCACTTCCAGGAGGGAATAGGTAGAGGTTGAAGCGTGCCTGCTACCTTCAAGTGGCTAGCCTTAACCCGCTGGCATGTGTCACATTCCGACACATACGTGGCAATTTCTCGCTTCATTCGAGTCCACCAAAAGTTTTGTTTCAAATCTTGGTACATTTTGGTGCTGCCGGGATGGATGGAAAATTTAGAGAGATGTGGCTCATCCATAATCTTCCTCCGGAGTTCCGTGTTTTTGGGCACCACGAGGCGATGTCCAAACCACATTACTCCCTGCCCATCTAACCGGAAATACTTGTACCTCTCTTTCACCTTCTCCTTTGACAATTTCCTTTTAAGGATTTTAATGCCCGCGTCGTTCAATTGGGCTACAACAATCTGATCGTGCAAGGTTGGTTCAACTGCAATATGGCTGAAGTACCCGTGTGGAACAATCTCTAAATTGAGCTTTGCCATTTCATGACACAGGGTGTCAGCGTAGGACTCCACGGAAAGACAATGACAATGAGCCTTGCGGCTTAGTGCATCCGCAACTACATTAGCCTTCCCAGGGTGATAATGCACACTAAGGTCATAGTCCTTTGCTAACTCCAACCATCTTCGCTGTCTCATGTTCAGATGCGCCTGAGTGAAGACATATCTGAGGCTTTTGTGGTCTGTGTATATGTTGCAGGGAACACCCATCAAATAGTGTCTCCACATCTTGAGAGCATGAATAACCGCTGCTAACTCAAGATCATGCGTGGGGTAGTTTTGCTCATGAGGTCAAAGTGCTCGAGAAGCATAAGCAATGACTCGGTTCTCTTGCATGAGAACACAGCCAAGTCCGGTGCCTGATGCATCGCAGTAGACATCATAGGGCTTGGTGCAATCGGGCTGAGCCAAAACTGGGGCTGAAGTTAAATGTCTTCGCAAAGTGTGAAAAGCTTCCTCACATTTGTCATTCCACTCGAATTTGACTCCCTTCTTTAAGAGTTCGGTCATGGGCTTCGCAATCCGAGAGAAGTCCGGAATAAAACGGCGCTAATAACCGGCTAAACCCAGAAAACTCCGAATCTCGTGGACAGAGGTAGGTGGTTGCCAATCTAACACCTCTTGCACTTTGGTTGGCTCCACGGATATGCCATCCTTGGAAACCGTGTGACCTAAGAACTTCACGCTCTCTAACCAGAATTCACACTTGGAGAACTTGGCGTAGAGTTGGTGATCTCTCAACCTTTGAAGAACAATGCAAAGGTGTTCTGCATGCTCTTCCTCATTCTTAGAATATATAAGAATGTCGTCAATGAAAACCACCACAAACTTGTCTAGTTCAGACATGAAGACCGAATTCATGAGGTACATGAAGTAGGCTGGGGCATTGGTGAGTCCAAAAGACATGACCAAGAACTCATAAAGTCCATAACGTGTAGAAAAGGCAGTCTTTGGAATGTCACAAGGTCTGATTTTTATTTGGTGATAGCCAGAGCGAAGGTCAATCTTGGAGAACACTCTGGCGCCAGCTAGTTGGTCAAACAAGATGTCAATACGGGGGAGTGGGTACTTGTTCTTAATAGTTACCGCATTGAGAGACCGGTAATCAATACACAACCTCAAGGAATGGTCCTTCTTCTTCACAAAGATAGCGGGACATCCCCAAGGCGATACACTTGGACGAATGAAACCCTTGTCTAGCAATGCTTGGAGTTGTATTTTTAATTCAGCCAGTTCGTTGGGTGGCATTCTATAGGGTCTCTTTGATATAGGTGCTGTGCCAGGCTGAAGTTCAATCACAAATTCAATGTCCCTATCCGGCGGCATCCCAGGTAAGTCATCCGGAAATACATCGGCATACTCACATACCACCGGAATGTCCTTTAGTTGGGTTTCTACCATTGCATAAGCACACGCATTGGCGCAAGTCCGTTGTGGCAGATATAGCACACTAGGGCCATGCGTAGGCGAGTTTATTTCAACAACTCATTCCGCAACATCTAGGACAACCCTATGTTGAGTCATCCAATTGGCTCCTAACACAATGTCGATTCCTTGCATACCAAGTAGAATTAAGTCAGTAGGAAATGTTTTGCTTCCCAGCCTGATTGGAACTTTTCGGGTGACTTGGTTGGATGCAATTTTACCTCCCGCAGTTGATATCACATAAGATGATTTGGTATGGTACGATTTCAATCCGCATTTCACATGAAATCTTGTGCTTATAAAACTATGTGTTGCCCCGGAATCAAACAATATCACAGCAGGTTGAGTGCAGATAGGGAAAGTACCAGTCATGTCCGGGGCTCCCTCGGGTAGGTCGGCCAACGTGGTGTAGTTGAGCCGTCCTTGCCGAACTTGCACACGCTGCTGCTGCTTGCCCTTGCCTTGCTGATTTCCCGGGCGCTGGTTTTGCTGCTTGTTCTGCGGGCAATCCTTGATAAAGTGATCTTTACTCCCACACTTGAAGCACTGATAGCCGGCTCCAGGGCGAGCTGGCTGCTGTGCGTTCTGCCTTGGCGCCTGCTGCTGCGGTGGAGGGAAACGGGGCGCGTTAGGCTGTGGCGGCCTAGCAACCCATCCACCTCCCTGAGGTGCCCTGGACTGTCCCTGTGGTGCAGCCGGGGGAACCAAGCGGAACCCCTGTGGCTGCACGCTCGACGGTCCAGTGGGAGTCTTCCTCTTCTTCTCCGCCTTGTGCACCATATTGGCGTCTTCCTGGGCAATGGCAAGGTTCACAAGATCGCTGTACGTGGCAGCACGGGTGGTGGCCAACTGTGCCTTCAACTTGGTGTTCAGGCCACGTCGGAACCTCTCCAGCTTCTTCTCGTCGGAGTCGGCGTGATGACCCGCGTATGGGCACAGACCATTGAAGGCCTGGGCGTACTGCAGCACTGTGCGAGTACCCTGGGTCAGCGCCAAAAATTCGTTCAATTTCCGCTCTACCAGACCGGCCGGAATGTGATGAGCCTTGAACGCAGCTTTGAACTCATCCCATTCAACCACATGACCTTCCTGCTGCAGGGCCAGGTAGTTCTCCCACCAAAGGAGAGCTGGGCCGCGGAGCTGCTGCGCCGCGAACACGACCTTGCGGTTGGGGGTGCAAGGCGTTGCCAGGATGGTGAACTTGGACTCGATGGCTCGAATCCAGGTGTCGGCCTCCAAGGGCTCATCAGCTCGTGAGAATATCGGCGGGTGCGTTGCTAGGAAATCCTCATATCTGGCCACCTGAGGCTGAGGGGCCCGTTGACCTCCCTGCTGAAGCATCTGCTGCTGCATCATCTGCTGCTGATGCTGCAGGTTCCGGAGAATCTCCGTTTGCGTGGCATACAGCTGCTGCCACGTTGGAGGTTGCTGCGGAGGAGGAGGTGGCGGTGGCTGTTGCTGCCCCTCTGGCCCCTGCTGGTTAGCGTTGGAGCCACTAGCGTCGTGACCGCTGCGGGTGATTGCCATCTGCAGTAGGTACTTGTATTAGCCACATTTCATAAGCTTGCATAATGAATGACAAGATAGAACGTGACAATATATTGAAGTGTACTGCGCAGAATGACAAGTCAGCACGCAGTTTGGAAGAAAAATCATATCTCCCAACAGGAAACAAGTCAAATGCTCCCATTCGGTCAGTAGCTCGAAAATTTCATGCTCTACAACTTTCATGTTGGGCTCGGATTCAAATTCGGACTGGAACTAAGCCGAAAAATTCAATCTTTAGCTCTCTGCGTTTGCTGTTTTTCAGCAGGCCGAGCTGTAGTGTTTTGGTTGCCATTTTTATTCCGTTTAACCAATAGGGTTGCAATTTGGTGATCATTTTGTTTGACAAATTCCAAACAACTTTGTAGTTCACATCACAGCCCAGAAATAAATGGAAAACCCATCAATAATTAAAACAAGGTTAGCCGCGCAATGTTTTCAACACAGCTATTACAACTTCATCAAGTTTTGATCACACATCGACATCATTAAATTACATTGCCGTCAAAAGATAAAGGAGCTCAACTCCATCTAGCCTATTACAACATGAAGCCAAAATCTAGGCCTAGCGGAGGAGTAACTTGCTACTACCACTCTAAAAATCATCTAGGTTGTTAGCGGTAGCCTCGCTGCCCATAGGTGAAGGTGGAGCTGGAAGGGGCGGCATGTCATCCTCGGTGTCCATATCGGAATCAGGGGCCTCTCCTTCTCCGTCCCCTCCTTCTTGCTCAAGAAGGTGCTGAGCGTCATGGGCGGCAAGCATAGCATTTGCATGCTCCAAGGTACCATGTACCTCCTCAAGCTCATCTCTAGTTTGTGCTAACTCATTTTGGGTGTTGTTGTGTGCAACGTGGAGGTCATTCAATTGCCTCTCCAAGTCAGCAATCATGGCATCTCTAGTGGTCACCTCAATGGACAAGGAGGTCCTCTCAACCCCTATGTCACGGGCGCGGGCGGACATGTCCATAGCAATGTTGAGCATCTCGCTCTGTGACCGCCCAAGAAGTGCCTGCAAACGGTGATACGCCCGTATCCACCTCATCATCAACGCGGCTGCAGCGATGGGGTTCTCCGCCATCCTCAAAGGAGAGCTAAGGTAGCGTCTCATCCAGTGGGGATCGTCCGGCTGAGTCGGTGGGAATAATCCAAGCAACTGATGCTCAACCAACTCCTGGTTCTGAGCAACAAACGAGCTGATGCCATTCAAGGCGGCTAGCTCACACGTCGTTTCCATGTGGTGTCCGTGAACTTCCACCGTCCAGGTGGGGGAGCTAGGACACGGCGTGTGGCGGTACACCACCAAACGCACACGGGAACGAACCACACCACGGTCTCGAATAATAGTCCTCTCGTACTGTGGCGGTGTAGGGTAGTCAAGTGCCTGCAGAACCGACCACAAGATGCTAGGGAAGCCTTCCCATCCCAAACAATCAGAGAAGGAGACGTCGTTGGGGTAGCTAGCCAGGTCTGCGAGGGCGTCCATTCTGAACCAAAGGAAAAGGGCAAGGTGAGAACCGGTTAGCGCCAAGAAAACAAAAACAGATTCTGGACAGGGTAGTAAAAATTACAAAACTCGGAATCTACAAGCTCAAAAATTCCCAAATTTGGCCAGAACATTGTATAAGTAATTCCTAACAAGTTTCATGTTGGAGGTCTGAGCAGAAACTGCCGTTAAGATGGTGTAACAATTCAATTTTAATCTCACTGTCCCCAGAAATTTCCAGCAGACAGGGGGTTACCCTTTTTAACATAACTCCAGTTATACTGAACCATTTTCGTTGAAATTTCTCCAGCATATACTTCATAATATTTATGACAACTTTCATGTTGAACACTTTTTCAATTGACAACGTTTTCCGTTTCGAATTAAGGGTGCAAACAGACTGTTCTCAGCAGGATTTTTGGGTTGTGATTTCAATTTCCTTGACGGCGGTTCGATTTGGTCATGTGTTAAAAATTCGATATTAATACGGTGAGATGCAAGCATGAGCGGCCTATTCGTTCTCGCTAACACACATGCCAATAACTTTTGGCTTACGAAGTTAGTGCCGGTGGCTAGGCAATATCCGTCTCTCCCTATATTATCTAGCCGAACTTTTCTAACCGTTTCAACATACGGGTTCGCGGTTAGTGTACCTGCAGAAAATTCCATTCCAGAGCATGAATAATCAACCTTTCATGCCAGCACTCACGAAAGCGTCTCCATTCATTACCACCCACTATAGAGGTGGCACCCGAACGTTTAACATTGAACGGGCAATGTTCATATGTCACCTAGGCAACATATTGACAGTTTCATACGCTATTTCATGAGCGTATTGACTTTGTGCCACCATCATATTTGCATATGATGCCGTGGTACGTTACAGCAATCGCCGTACCTTGCGCCCACCATGCTATTCTAGTTTCATACGCCGTCACAGCGTATTGACTATGTGCCGCCACTATATTTTCATATAGTGCCGTGGTACGTTACAGCAATCGCCGTACCTTGCGCCCACCATTGCGTAAAGTAAATGACAGAATGAAATGTGCTGGAAGTCAGTATAATATACTATTTGCCACCTATCATATCGTGATCCCTTAACCCACATAGGCTTCACGTTCTAGATAACATCCTTAACGGTCCTAATAATAACCTTCCTTCGCAAAACGCGTCGGAAGCACGAGTTGGCAAGTTTTATTCCAAAAATTATTTATTAAAGGTTTGTTGCTCTCTCCGGTGCGCTGCTTCGGCTCTGATGCCAGCTGTGGCGGACCACTCCGAAATTATTCCAAGTTAAGTACCTTGGGACCACTAATCAAGTAGTCAGGCACTTAATCCGGAATAAGCTGGAGCGCCGTCGGATTAAACCCGATTAACCACGTTCTTTTCTCGATCGAAACAACAGCACGCCCACACGAAGGTGAGTTCCAGAGATTACAACATTCCACAAATTGACATACACAAATAGAATCTCAAAGTTATTACAAACCGAGTTCAAATTTAAATCAGAGTATAAAAGTCTTGCAGCGGAATTTAAAGTTCATAGCAGCGGAAGAATCTAACGACGATACAAATAACACCGTGCTGAAGCCTGCCACGATGCTACTCCTCCCGATCCTCGGCAGAGGACGGAACCCATTCGATGTGCCAGCCAGGTGGAACCTGGGTAGGCCAAGTCAAAGCATCGACATCCAATGGTGTACCTGTAAATCAATGCCACAAGCAAGGCTGAGTATACTAATACTCAGCAAGGCTTACCCGTCGGGTGAAATCTACATCACCGACATCTAGACAATGAGAGGCTTTTGGCTAGTGGGTTTGTTTGCCAAAAGCAACTAAAAGTAGGTCCTTGCTTTCAAGTTTTAGCATCATATTCTAGTAAATTTAACCATTCTAGATTAGCATCCTCTTTAAGCATACAAGTAATGCAATACAACTTAATTCATGGAACAAGTTCATAAATCTCATAATTCCACTTGTTACTCAATGTAGCATGGCGGTCAAGCAGTCTCATTAACCGCGAGAAGCGGACAGTTCGAACCGAATTTCTGCTACCTGGCCAGGGGAAACCCACCATACACGGATACTATGCTTGCTATAAAAGGTACAAGCGTTTCCCAACCTTTCCCATCGATCCACAATTCGGAACCGGGTCCATTT
The DNA here is from genome assembly GCA_015342445.1 of Digitaria exilis. Taxonomy (NCBI): domain Eukaryota; kingdom Viridiplantae; phylum Streptophyta; class Magnoliopsida; order Poales; family Poaceae; genus Digitaria; species Digitaria exilis. Next base: position 12,503 of record JACEFO010002422.1, read on the forward strand.
CCTTAGGATAAAGGTTTACTGCTTCACTCACAGTCTCACGCATATATCCACAAGTGTACGGCAGGGGAAAACAAAGTTTCCAAGGAGAGATGGCTATCGGCCCTAGCTGCTTCAATCTGGTACCGGGCTTACCGGCTCCCATATACCGGCATGCATGTGGTACGTTCAAAAACTTGACACACTCATCCACACATTTCGACCTTAATCAATTATCATACACGGATGGGAGATCTACATCTATCATCCCGCCCGTCAATCCTTATGATTCCAACATAAGTAAAGACAAGCAATTCCTATGTCTCGCGAGTGACAGGAAATCACTCGACTTGTAACGGGCCTAGAGCAATGCCCTATCGATCCTTTCATGCTAGTATTGCAAGTCATAGGTACTAGGAAATGTGCAGCTAAGGTATTCAATCAACTCCTTGAACGTAAATGCACAAGCATAGAGAAGTCATAATGCATAATTGGTAAAGGTTAGGTTATGCTCCGGGGCTTGCCTTCTTGCTCAAACTGGGGGTTAGCCTCGGGGTTGGTCGCTCCTTCGTCGGCACCGTGCTCCGGGACTCCTTCCTCTTCAGCGGGGATGAGGTGGTAGTTGCCGTCCGGGATAGCGCCTTCTACATGAGATGCATAGTTTAAGGTGGCTGCCTATTGATTCTAAGATTAAGGCCTTGAAGGCCATATTCACCTAGACATGCTTAAGCATTACTATTCTCTTCACAAAAACAGGGTAGAGGTGTGGGAAAAGTTTTATTTGACTTCGATGGTGATTGTGTACATATATAAAAGAATTCTATTTACTACTTCACAATTTAGGGTGCTGTTCTGAAATTTCAGATTCCATCCATTTTATTCTAACTAATTAACCAAAAGGTTTTATCTTTTTATATAAATCAATTTCCACCTAGATTACTTCTCATTTTTGTTTCTCCAATTCTGTTCATCATTTTTATCTATAAACTTTATGACAGCTACTGGAGTATAAGAGCTAAGCTCACTCCAAAATTTAGCTAAATCTGAGCTACACATAATTTATTAAAAATAAAACAATCAGCTTCTGCAGAAATGAAATAAATTCATATAAAATTGAAAATTCATCCATTTCAAGAGATTTTCCTACCAAAGCTAGTTATAAGCATGAGAAGGGCTCTGGCCAAGTGGTGGCTCAAAAAGGGCCTTGGACAGTCCTCAATAATTTTCTATCCAAAAAAAATATTAATTTATTTGCTAGACTAAACAGAGAAAAAATTAAGTTTTTCATTTTTAACAGGTGTGCTAACAAGTTTTTAGTCCTCTGGAGCAAAATGGTGATTTTTCACTGCATAGATTATTTTTAATGATTTCTGAACGGCAAAAAGACAGGAAACACATTTTAATTCATAACTGGAGCTACACTGCATATTTTTAGGTCCCCTTTGGACACAAGCTCTCCAAAGTCACTACAAACAACATATCCAAAGATCAACCCCAGCGGAGCTCTGGATTTGAAATGGTGCACAAGTTTCAATTTCCACAATTTGAATTTTAATTCAAAAATGGTTCATCAAAAGCATACATATGCCTAAAGGAGATTGGAGTTTACAATCTCACGAATCCAGGGAGTATTTTTATGCATTTTTCTGATTTTTGTATGATTTTTAACGGATTTTACAAGATTCGGGAAAATCAAATCTAGGTTTAAGAATCTTTTTACGCAGGGAACCCTAGAACTTTCAAAACTTTACGAACAAGTCCCTGGTTTTTGCACAGAGGCCCCTAGAAAAACGAAGACAATGAAGTTATGCCCTCAGCTCTCGCCGGAGTTGCGCCGGCCAAACCACGGCGAACTAGGCTCGGGGAAGTGGGGGAAAAACATCCTGGGCTCACCACGAGTCGGTTGGGGATGGTTGGGAGGCCGGGGATGGTCGGAGTTTCGCCGGCGACGATGCAGTGGCGGCGCGGCCGCCGCGGCTTCTACGCCGGTGAGGTCGGGGGCGTTCGTCGAGGGTTGAAGGGTCCTAGAGCACCAGTGGAGCTCGAGGAAGCTAATGGCGTGCTCGGTTGACCTCGGGGACGGCTCGGAGTAGGGTCGTGACGTGCGGGTGCTCCGACGGCCGAAAATCGCGACTTGGGGGAAATCGCGAATTCTCGCCGGAGAAGCGACAATAGCTTGGGGAAAGTGGGGGGATTTGGAGCTGGGGTAGAGGGCTAGCTTCGTGCGCGACGAATTTGGGAAAGGTGGAGTGTGGAAGGTGAATTTCTCGGAGAAGCTCGGCTCGGTTCGCGCGGCGCGAGGAAGAAGATGACCGAGCGAGCGCGGGGAAGTGGAAATGGCTAAGTGAGCGAGTGAGAGGAGGGGTGTGAGTGCTCGGTGGAGTGCTTGGGCACGCAAGGGAGGCACTGTGCTGCCTCGGGAGCGTGCGAGCGCGCGGCGCGGCGCGAGCAGGCCGCCATGAATGCGGAGCGAGCTCGGGCAGCGCGCGAGCGACTCGACCGGGCGAGGAGATCCTCGGGTGACGTCGGGGGGAATCTTCAACAGTGCATTTGGCACGGAGCGGAGGGGAATCGCGGCCTGCGGAGCTGCTCAGCGCGACGCGCGTGCGCGGGGCCACGGCGGCGCTCCGACCGCATGATGGCGCTCGCGCGGCGCGAGGCGAAGCGGCTCGAAGACGGCGAAGTGACGGCTCGGGAGGGGCGAGACAAGAGCTAGGCGACAAGCGCCAGCGTCCGCCGCGGCTCGGCCAGCTCGGCGCCGCCTGCGCCGCTCGCCGGCCACGTGGCGGCCGAGCTCCGGCCAGCGCAGGGGCGCGCCAGGGGCGCTGTAGCTCGCCCGTGGAGCTCCATTTTCAAATTCGAATTTTCTCCAAAAATTTGAACAGAACTTGAAAAAGTGTAAAAATAAAAGTTGGAGTTTGGAAGATGGGACACAACTTTGTTTTTGGGGTGAACCTGAAATTCCAAGTTTTTCAAGCTCAAACAACCCAAAAACAAAAAGGTGCCCAGAATGGTAATTCGAGTTTTTGAGGGACTAAACTGCAAAATTTTCAAAAGTTCCAAACAGTGAATAGGGTATGACAAACAACTTTTATTTTTGGAGATTTTCAAGTTTAGTACAAAGATCTTGAGTTTTCAGTTGGTGTCAAACAACCCTTGTTTTTGGAATTTAAATTTGAATTTTTGATGGATTTTTGAATTTCAACCCATGATTCCCTTTTGCATTGATTTTAAATGTACTTTTAACCTTTTTGACATCTGAGATGTCACAGCCTCCGCTGTCTAACTCTTGAGCACAACCCCCAAAACGGGTTCGCCATCTCCTCCTCTCTCTCCCGAGCTAGCCGTGGCGAGCTTTGGAGCTCCGTAGCCCCCGTTTCGCTCAACTCCGGCGAGCTCTCGGTCGTGCGCCGCCGTGTGCTGCCGCGCTCCGGTGATCCTTTGCCCCAACCGCTCAGAGCCGTCCAATCTAGATCCTACGGCCGAGATTAGATCCGAATCGAGTCATCCTAGGTCAAACCGGCCGCCGTGGCATTTTTGCAAAAGAGCCCCTGTAGGTTTTGGAAATCAACCTGCGGTCCAGCGTAGTTCAAAAATAATTAGATTTAGGTCCTTTTTCTTTCGGTTTAGACCCTGCGCTTTTGAAAAATAGTGCCCGCCGTCCTGAGTGGCAGTTTCACCCATATGCCCTCGAGTTTTTATACGAAATTATGTTTTAGTCCCTGGTTTCTTTCAAAAACACCCCTGGAAGCCTAAAACTCTCGCCAGCAAGCCCCTAGAGCCCGTTTTAAGCGTAGTTTCTCCGTTTTAACTCCGATTTGAGTGATTTTCACGCTCATGTGTTCGTAGTAAAGCGTACAGTAATTCTAAAGCCTTGTTTTAATCATTTGTTTATGTTTGGTGTACTGTTCTAATTAAATGCCTTGTATGCATGTATGTGTGGATGCTTGTGTGGTGATCGTTGTGAGTAGTTGACGAGCCGTTCGAGTTTGCCGACGATCCCGTTCCCGAAGAGCAGGTGCAGTAGCAGTTCACTGAGGAAGACAAGTATAACACGGACAATCCTTGATTACCTATACACCATTTAATCATATGTTCATATGCATGTGTCTAATTTTGTTATACACTAAGGATGATTCTAGTCTTTACCTTATTCCTTGTTTACCCGGATTATATGCATTATGGTTAGTATTTGCTACGCGCTGCGAACAACATTTATTTAATTGTCAATATTAAATTAATGGTTCACTTCAATGATGATTAAAAGATGCTTTTTAGCAATATGGTTCGGGGAACTAGAGCATGTGCTTCGTGCTTTGTTCTAGTGTCTCTATAAGGTTTGGTCTAGGGAATTGGAGCATGTGTTTCGTGCTTTGTTATAATGTCTCTCCGTAAGGTCCGGTTCTTAAAGCGGCAACCCAGGAACTTCTTCGCCGCGTTGGAACTATAATGGCTCTGGTCTTGGATAATTAGCTTGTACGTCTCTAGCTCGCTAGTGGTTACCGAAAGGCGTATGTGGGGAGCATGGGTGAGAGTATAGATTGATCCATCGAGGACGGATTTATCCGTTGGCTATGTCTCGTTAGGCAAAGTCCCGTGATGTAAGCGCCCGATGTACGGCAGCTTCACACATTGCGATGATTGCGCTCTCGCTCTGGATGCCGTTGACCCCCTCACGTTGCGCCCTGAGCATACGTCAATCTCGATGCCTTGGGTTATGCTGCCTATGTTGAACAAAAACGGCTACTGTGCTTGTTAGGGTGTTTTGTGAAAGTCCTCGTAGCATAAGTTCTTTTGGATTTATGTGACCAGCGGGTAAAGGGCGAACCCTCTGCAGAGTGTTGATCTATCATGATAGCCGTGCTCACGGTTACGAGCAGCCTGGATCCTTTTTTATTAGAAGATGATGTTAGTGGTTGATGTTGGTTTATTCAATAATTACTTACATGTTGCTATTAATGGGTTCACACTTGGGTTCTACTCATTTGTAGTAAATTGGATGATACTAAAATGAAACTAAACCGTGTCAAGCCTTTTTGTTCTTGCATAACCCGTGTTATATTTGTTTAGTAAGATGGTTTACTTACACTTGCAACTATTCAACAAAATCACGGATGGGTAACAGATGGAGCATTGAATGATCAGTCGCTTGCTGAGTTTCCGGAGGATCTGCCGTATTTCTAGCTGTGTTCAACCAGTCGGTGTCCCTGTGGCTTTTGAGGCTCTACTTAGTTAAGACGTTTAATAATATTTAGACTTTCGCTGTGTTATTTGTTTAAGACTATGTCTTGTGTTAAACTCTGATGTAAACTATTTTAGTCAAGCATTGTGTTCTCTGTGATTCAATATTTGTAATCTATATGTGTTCTGTGGACATCATGGGCACACATATGGAAGCATTCGGGTTTCTTGGAAATCTGGGTGTTACACTTATGTTGTACAATTGCATACATACATAAGTGTCAACAGGCTTGTTATGTAACACTTTCATTCTTTTGTGCTTTCTGCTTGAATGACTACACATAAACATGTCGCAACCCTTTTTTTACTGTAACCCCAAATTTGGTCATTTGGTACTTTTGGGAGTCAATGGAAGCTCTACGGGCAGAAGCTGTTGCTGCCGGGACACCACCATTACCTAGTGCTCAGGTTGTTTCCAAGGTCCTCTCACAAGGCGGCTCCAATAGCTGCTCCTGTGGGACATTTTTGAAGAATACTGGTATATTGAATTGCTCCTCAAAGTCTTGTTTAAGTGGTGAAGATGCTCTTTGTTCTCAACTTGTTGCAGAAGTAGAAGGTTCAGCTGCCCTCCAGGAACAAATTGAAGTAATGAAAAAGGACAATGCTCAAACACGGGCTGCGTTCCTGAAGATGAAGCTTGATCAGGAAGAGGTCATCCGACGATGTAGGATCGAGGATTACCGACTAAAGGGGGGGATAGGTGGTTCTAAACTAAAAGCACAACACCAGAGAATTTAATTAGAAACACAAGATAAATTCTACAACTAGTGAAACTATCCTATGTCAAAGGTTTGCAACCTAGGATGACAAGATACAAATCAAATTCTATGTAATAAAATGCTCAAGGTAAATTGCTTGTAAATAAGTGAGGGAAAGAAATAACCAAAGACACAAGCATTTTTTCCCGTGGTGTCAATGACTTTTCGGTCACCCCTAATCCATGTTGAGGTGGAATCAAAGCTTCCAATTGCTCTCTACCAAGAATCCACTTTGTGTATGAGCCAATCTCGGAATCAATAAACTGCTCCAAACCTCTTTCCACTAGAGATGCTTTTCACCACTCCGGTGAGGCAAAGCTCATGAACCTCTTTACAAGAATGAATCAAATGCTTCTTGACAATCATCTTGAAGAGCTCAATGAAAACCAATCTCCAAGCCGTCCAGGAGGTGGCAACCTCCAAGAGTAACAAGTCAACAACCTTTCTTGAAGAACTCCTAGTGCCCCAAAGCTCAAACCTTGAATGCTAGCACTATATGCCTCTCTATCTCACCAAAAATGCAATCCCAAGCTATGCGGGTAAGAAAGAGGGACTGGAGAGCTCAAATGTGTGTGGCAAGTGAGTGGAATGGCCAAGAGGAACTCCCCACGTCGGCCACCCCACTATTTATAGAGGGGTGCCCCAAATCCAACCGTTATGTTCAAATTCCATGTTTTCTATGAACTCGCGGACCGTCCGCTCTACAGAATCGGACGGTCCGCCGTTATAGACCAACGGCTATGTGTCACATCACAGCTTGTCAGAACCGACCGTCGTTCGAAAATCGTACCGTCCGCCCCCAGGGAGCGGACCGTCCGTCGTTCATTTCAAAGTTACACAGACCGGGCAACGATCGGACAAGTCTAAACAGCTGCCTACGGACTGTCCGTGCCCCAGAGCCGGACCGTCCGCCGTTGACATTCAACTCCACCAGAGAGCACGGAGCCTTTATCCAAAAATGCATTCAACTCCGGACCGTCTGCCGTTGACCATTAAATCCACTAGAGAGCACGCTGGCTCTGTGCAACATTTTTTTATAGAGGAGGACCGTCCGCCAGGCTTGGCGGGACCGTTCTCTGTGCATATTTTCAACATATTGCAGTTAGCAACTAACTCTCATCTATATGCATACAAATCCAAGAGTTTGAGCAATGTGACCCTATTAACTCGTCAAGCAACTGTAAATTGATCCCTCTAGATAGTACGGCTATCTAGCCTACAAATCCAGTCAATTTACTTCTCTAATCACCTCTTGACAGCCAAAAAGAAAATCCTATCTTTATACCTTTGCCTTGAGTCTTTCGCCACTTCATATCAACTTTTCTTTGCAGAAGCATTCTTGCCTTTTACAATACCATCTTCATGGCATCTCATAGCGCATATATGTGACTAACCTTAATTCATATGCTCAGTGAAATTGTTAGTCCACAAAATGTTGTCATTAATTTACCAAAATACTAAACTATGGGCCTAGATGCTTTCAGACGGCTGTCCAACAACACCAAAGTTAGTGGCACTATTCTGAGCCCTGATCCGTGCGGGTAACTATTATCTTCTCATCCCTGATCCTTTGTTTTTGTGTATGGAACTATCATCTCAGCCCCTTATCCCCAGTGGGTTGAGTTATTATTTGGTTGTCAACTCTACTGGTGTCAGAAGAACTATTTGATGTCTGCTGTAATATAAATTGCTAGCTATTGTATTAGCTTCTAATTTAAAATCTGTTGAATTCTGTTTTGAATGGTCCATGATGAAATGTGGACACTTACGCCGAGTGACAAATGGACCAATTCTAGACTGCCACATGAACCATTTGTAAGTCGACAAGTGTCTAGGGGCGAATGCGGGATGTAGGCGAATGGTTGGATGACACGTGGACTATAAAAAAAAGACGTGTGTCAACGCCTCTGTGGACACGTGAACCATTGAGAATACGAATCATGTCCAGGCTCGAATGGACATGTGGACCAATGAGAACACGAAACATGTCTTGGCCCGAATGGACACATGGACCAATGACAAAACAAAACATGCCCAGGCACGAATGGACACGTGGACCACTCCGAAGGTGACACGTGAACTAACGGCACGGTGATGGCGCTAAGGCAACGTTGATGGCGGTAACGTGTAACGGCACGTGAATGGAGCCACGTCAACTGCCTGCGTGGACCGCAACACGTGGATCTGTAGGTTCAGCGACGATGAGTCAGTCGTCGCTGAACAAACCTCGTTTGCGACGTTTTCGCTCGTTACGTCGTTGTGAAATTTTCTTGTCGCTCGTTAGGCGACGAACACAATTTCGCCGCTAATTCGTCAAAAAATACCCAGGATGACGTTTTTTTGCCCTTTCAACAACGAAAGCAGAACGTCAAGTAAAGTGATGTCTCTAGTAGTGATGGTTGCTGCCTTGTGGTTGTCGCCCCTCCTGCTGGGCAAGGTAAGAATTGGTATAAGCTTGTGAAACAGGTTGAGCATGAGCACCTTGCATTAGCTACATCCTAGTAGTTGTAGGCCTTTTATTTCTTCACAAGTTTTCTTGCCGTTGTTGCTTTCATAATCATGGCAGGATCAACAGATGAGGATGATGGGAGTTTACAACAATCACCTCACACCAAGAATTTCATACACCACTTTAAGCAAGAGGTGATGGTATACACAGAAGGAGTTGATAAAGACTTGTAGGTGACCAATGACAAGATTGAGTAATTGGAGACTACACAGCACCTGCACGAAGCTTCAAGGTTGGAAACAACGGTTTCTCATGTCGACAAGAGCCTCGCTGCCTTTTTGAGACGTTTCAACGAGATCCATGGTAATGTGTTTGGTGGGCGTGATGAGAATAGCAAGAAAGAAGGTGGACGTGATCACGCTAGCAAGAAAGAAGATGGTCACGTCAAGGATTAGTATGATTATGTTGCTAATACAGAACTAGAAGATGAAGACACTCCTGCTGATCGACGACTACACTCTAATCGCCGAGGTATGGGTAGTGGGTGCCGACATGAGGTACATAGAAATGATGATGCTTTCAACAAGGTAAGATTTAAGATACCTCCTTTTGATGGTAAATATGATCCTGATGCATACATTACTTGGGAGATTGTTGTTGATCAAAAGTTTACATGCCATGAGTTTCCTAAGGATTCATGTGTTCGGGCTGCTACTTGTGAGTTCACTGATTTCGATTATGTTTGGTGGATAGAACATGGCAAGAAAAATCCTAATAACATGCCCCAGACCTGGGATGCTTTGAAACAGGCCATACGTTCTAGATTTGTTCCTTCTTACTATGCACGTGATCTGTTAAATAAATTGCAGCTTTTGAGGCAGGGTTCTAAGAGACCAAGCCTCGCTTTTTGAAGAACTCCACCCTTGTCAGAATAAGAGAAGACCGATAGAGTTGCAACAAGACCTGAAAGCTAACAATATGCACTTCTCCAAGACTAGGCCATGCAGCAGGCAATGAAATGCTTGGAGGCTTGTCGAGTGTACAACCTGACAGGCAAAAGAACATCGTCCGGTTTTTCTTGGTAGGTAGGCCTACCCAAAGATTGGCGCACCTATCTAGGGGGACTTGAAGAACCTCAACATGGATAACCCTGGGTCGGTTGGCTTAGCGCCCAAGGTGAAGATCCACAAGATTATCCCTTTCTCCCTCGTCTTGTAACCCTATCCCCGGTGTATATAAGGGGAGGTAGGGATCCTCACCAAAACATCTCATCCCGACTCATAATACACATTCCACATACAAGACGTAGGGTTTCTCACCTTGAGGTCCGAACTTGTCTACATCTTGCATTCTATAGCCATCTGGTTCTTGAGTCTAGGCGACTTCCCCATTACTCATTTAGATGTACACTGCTTGGGCTACCCCTTGCAGGATCGTCGGTCTAAAACACCAACATCCTACCTCACAAATCTGGTAAACAACGTACATATCCAAGGGAATCCATAATACCCAAGCACCATGCTTACATACATGAAAATTGTTCTAACCTCCTGGTGGTCTTTCTTAACTCTTACAGAGTACTATTCCGTCCCAGAAAGAGTGTCGTTTTGGGTGTTCGTGCTGTGAGTTTGACTAAGTTTGTAGAAAATACGTGCAATATTTAAATCTTTAAATAATTTTATAAAAAAACTATATCTAAATATCTATCTTATAATGTTCATATTGTACCATAATTTTTAATATATTTTTATATATAATTGACCAAAGAGTTTTCTCAAGAGGTGAGAAAGACACTTATTTTGAGACGGATGGAGTAATCCGCAAGCGCACGGAACTACCATTGTAGCACTTCACCCATGTCTCCTAATTATAATACCTTAGGTAAGGGAAGAGATTGGTATAGGAAGTGTATTCAATCTAAGGATGAGCTCTAAGATAATATCACATGTATGTGTAAATATGCTTACGCGTGAGAGCAGCTCGACCCAAATACAATCAAGATCATCCAGCAATTGAAACTCTACACTTGTTATCCGAACAGGAGATGTATGCAACACTATATCTAAAGTCCTAGACTACATATTGTCACCTTCCTATGGCCTACCCCTCTACTCAGAACAGAAGCCAAACAATGGTAATGTAAGGCCTAAACACCACGTCTTTGTCGTTGACTTCTTATTCTATTGTGTGCACAAGATTACCGTCAATCCCGAGACCCTTCACTAGAATAATTCGTAGACACCACACAAATAAAAAATAATAACTTAATAAAAAAAACATGGAAACTTAGAAGCACAAGAGGTTCATTGATTATTGATCGAAGAAACATGTACACAGTCCGCACTGGCATCTACACACCTTACCGGATCACAATTCCATGTAAAGATATAAATTTGTACCACCTTATACAGTTCACATACAAATATTCACAAGTATTTTAAACTCGATCAAATTTATTATACAGTACTTACATACATATTAGTATTATTTCGTACAAATACACTCAAATTCAAAACATTTCGACTCAAAAAAAGTATCATTTTTTTAGAAGTGAACGAGTAATTTAATTGTACCATTCCAGTTATGACCATCCCTCATCCCAACTGAACAATCTGATGCATGATTATTTTGATTCACTGATCCAAAGTTCCCAACACATCCTTAACGAAAATTTGATTCACTGATCCAAAGTTCCCAACACATCTTTCACGAAAAGGTAATCAACCGCATCGCACCTAAAAGGAGGCCTTGAGCACATTAGACAATAGTCCACCCATATGTTAAATTTCTTTATCCAACAGGCACCTCTCGCCTAGAGATAGGGGCCAAGCGATTTGCCTCTTAAAATACACATAACTTCAATCTGACGAAATGAATAAGGGTGCGTTTATATTGGGGAAAGATTCCCCGAAAATACACTGTTCAACAAAAAAACACGGTAGATGAATAGTGTTCTGTGAGTAGAAAGGATGGGATGAATAGTGAAAAGTTGGATGAATAGTGTATTTTTGTGGGAACTAAACGGGGCCTAAGGTACATGAATAGTGCGACTGGCAAACTGTCAACTCATCAAATATTTTAGTATATCAACATTGATAAACAACATGAGCACCGATAGTAGACAAGAATCCATAATTTCAATGCTGATGCTAAAAAGATACCATTGATAAACATGAAACTAGTTCTAGTTCCAACACTCCTGTCGCCTCATTTGTAGAAATCAAACTCTGTCTCAGGCTTCTTCACATTAGTTCTGTAGCCCTTCTCGAAGTCCTTGGGGAGGATAACATAGCGGTTTTTGCGGACAGCATGCATACCAGCTTCTTGACAGATAGCAGCAATCTGGACAAAAAAACAAAAAAAACAAAAACATAATGCCAAATGGTTGACCAGGGTTCCAGAAAAAAGCATATCTAAATTACACCCTCATTAAAACAAAAGCATGCCATCAGAATATATCATATATACCCGCATGTGGTTAGGAGAAAAGTAACATGCTGATGTATTTTTTAAAAAAATTCCACTATGCCATCCAAGTTCAATTTGGTTTTGACCATCGGATTGCAAAACCAGGAATCTTTGGCGACTCAACTCCTAAAATCATTCATATTTGGCCATTCGACGATTTGTTTGTTAACTAGGACGCCACGTGGTAAGGCCCAATTGTCAGTCCTCTCTCATTTCTCCCCCCCCCCCTCCTTTTCTCTCCTCTCGCCCCTGAGGCTCGCTCCGCCAGCTCGCCTATCCTTCGCACATCGGCGCAAGATCCTGCTCCTCCACCTCCTTGGAGGCCCTGAGCTCTGCGGCTCATCCCCCACTCCGTGCATCAGTCCAAGTGACCAGCTCCACCTCCGTGTAACCAGGCAACCGTCGACTACCCCTCATCCGTGCAGCCTACGACTCCGACCAGCCATCTCGACATGTGTGGATCTCGACATGTGGGGCCATGTGTGGCCCGGGGGTCACTGGCCCGAGGGGCGACGCCTGTGAACGCCATGCGGTTGGCAGCGCAAGGGCAGGCGGCTCAGGGGCCAGTGGCGGTCAGCGGAGGAGAGAGGTCTAGAAAGTGGACCCATAGGCTCACCGCCACGTGGCGTCCAAGTCAGCAAAACCATTCACCCAAATCACCAGATGGCCAAATATGAACAGTTTTAAGAGTTGGGTGGCCAAAGATTCATGGTTTTGCAGTTCAATGGTCAAAACCAAACTGAGATGATAGTTGGATGTCCGAAAATTGACTTTTTCCTTTTTTTTTAAAAAAAAGTTCAGTAGTATGAATACAATCTACACAGCAGGAATCAAAGTGTAAAGTGCATATAACTAGGGCTGAGCCCAAAATGGTAATCCTTCAGAAGTTGAAATGCAAATCTGTATGAGTATAAATTGCTAATAATACTGAGACACTCACATCAGCAGCACTGATCTTATCAGGTCTGGAAACATAATCTTCCAAATCAACCTCATCACTCAAGTTCATTTTGGCAGTGCAGACCTGAAGGATCAGACAAATCAAACATTTAAAAGAAATATAAACCAATAACATCAAGTAATGGTTAGGCCGAATAACCAACACCATTAATGGCAGTGGAAGTGGAAAAGAAAATTGTAACAAAGAAACTAATTTATAACTGAGATTGTTTACAAATCGTAGACAAACCATATCAGAGTAAATGCACTGCATATCAGATGTTACGTGCCTTCGAAAGAATTATAATCAACGATAAGTGTGCACCTGTGCAAGACTACTGTATTGTTGATATGATCCGACTCTACATGCAAAATATATGCTAAATGAACACTCTTGTAGAAGAGATAGGCAGATAGCTATTTGCATTGCATGATGTAACCAAAAGATATTTCTCCTAACTGAACCTAAGAAATCCATTTTCGAATCAATATGCTGAGCAATAATCAAATACCAGCAAGGTATATGAAGACTAAAAAATTTGAAAAAATCATACCAAATCACCGTTTCAGCATAACTTACTTGGAAAACAAGCCTCTTCTGTCGCCGGTCAGGAAGAGGGAACTCAATTTTCCTGTCAAGCCTACCAGGACGCAACAGAGCAGGATCCAGGGTATCTGCTCGGTTAGTTGCCATAATAACTTTCACATTTACTGTTTGATCAAATCCATCCATCTGCAACATACACAAGCATGTTATTAGTATTAACAAGAAATAGGGGGGTCAGGTGTAGCCGACTGGGTCTATTGCGCCAGGCGGCTAGGCCCATTAGGGTTAGGGTTAAAGGTCTTTCTTAGGGGCTAAGTAGCCTCTTAAGGAGAGGGGATGTATCAATTTTAATTAAGCAAGAGATTAGAAGGAAACCCTTCCCTCTTGCTGGCCGTGGGCAAAGCCCCGCGGCCGGCGTTCCCAGCACCCCAAAATCGTCTAAAACCCTAGCAGCAACCCTCTTTTCCCCGTGAACAGTGCCGCGGGGTACTGTAGCAGCAGTCATCCCCTTTTTCTCCCTCACGATCTAGCAGGGCCATAACAAGGGGATAGAAATTGCCAGCTTGGAAAAGGCAGCAATTTTCCAAGCTTTTAGACCACAAAGCTGTTCACTGATTTCATAGTCCATTTTTCAAATTTCTCAATTAAAAGAAGAAATTTTCAAATTAAAACAAGGACCAGTAACAGATATTACAAATTTAACTTGCAGAAAAACCTTGCTACAATTTTTCAGCCTAGATATAAGCCACTTTTAAAGGCTCCATTGTAGCCTAAAATAAGAAACAGTAAATCTGCAGATCTGGTCTTAGTAGACCTAAGCTTTACCTGATTAAGTAACTCCATAAGGATACGCTGAACTTCTCGGTCAGCACCAGTCTGAGCATCAAAACGAGCGGTTGCTATAGCATCGACCTCGTCAATGAAAATGATCGCTGGGGCATTCTCCTTAGCCAAACGGAACACGTCACGTACCATTCTAGGTCCCTATAAAGGAATTCAAAGATGATTAGGCATCACGAATGGTACTGAAATCTGTAAACAACCTAAAAGAACCAACTGCAAGTGACCACAAGTTAATCTATGAATAACCACTCATAAAGAAATAAGCAATACATACTGGTATATAAAAATCAAAAATAGTGAATGAAAAATTGCTATTAAGTATTTGTGAGTGGTTATTCACGAATGCATCAAATTTGTATATACCAGTAAGCAATACATATAAAAAATGAAAAATAATTTATTGGTATATAAAAATCAAAAATAGCGAACGAAAAATTGGTATTAAGTAATTTGTGAATGGTTATTCACGAATGCATCAAATTTGTATATACCAGTATCTATGATTAAGCAATATATATAAAAAATTAAAAATAATTTTCAAAAAGGTATCTTCGTTAGGTCATCTCTGGTACAAAAAGATAATTTCTTTGCAGCATAAACATAACTGTCCTGAAGCTACCAGGAAAATAGAATACTACAATTGACAAATATGACAAGCATAACAAATTGTAAACCCCTTTCTACTAATGGTTCACTTCTGTGTATATAAAAGATGCAGAGACAGCAATCTGGTTCTACCCAACCTTTTTCAACAACAAAAGAAAATGTGTATTGCTATCAAGAACGCAATCATGATCAAAAACTAACATGAACCGGAAAGGGCACCTTAGAAATTGACAAATATGACAAGCATCACAAATTGTAAACACCTTTCTCCTTAATAATGATTTACTTCTGTTATAGGAGACGCAGAGACACCAATCTGTTTCTACCCAACCTTTTCCAACAACAAAAGAAAACATGTATTGCTATCAAGAACTCGATCATGATCACAAACAAGCATGAACGGGAAAAGATGCCTTGGAAATGGCTGTGTTCAGATGAATTGGGGGAAAAGTACTTTTTTTTCTAGGTGTTATGTAAGGGAGATGAATAGGAAAGGTGAAACGAGAATTTTTAGGGATGCGTGTTCTGTGAGGGGGATGAATAGGAAGTAAAAAGTACTTTTAGAATCCCCCTTGTTAAGCATACAACATGGATCAAATTGCTGTTAAAAAAGAAGGCATGCACAAAGCAATTAATAGATCCCAACTTACCTCACCCAAGTACTTCTGTACAAACTCTGAACCGACGACTCTGATAAAAGCAGCAGTAGTGTGATGTGCTACTGCTTTTGCAAGCATGGTCTTGCCAGTACCTGGAGGACCATACAGAAGAACACCTCTTGGAGGGTCAATACCAATCTGCTTGTACAACTCATGATGTGTCAAGGGTAACTCGACGGCCTCCCGTATTTCTTGCTTTTGGATGTCACACCCTCCAATATCCTGCACACACCATCAGAAAAGAAACTATAACAAATCAAAATAAAATTCAAAGATATCTCTATGTAACTACTTAATAAAATCTTCCTCAGGATGCTGCCATAACCATCACTCTGTGATAGATGTAGATAAACAACCCCTCTCATACAGCTCAAGAAAATTATTCTAATTTCTGTCTATAAACAAGTAGATAGAAATTAGATTATGACTGGCATGAATTTTCTTAAACAAAAAAAAACAATTTCACTATACCCATGACTCAAGTTGGCTAATTTTGACTAACAGACTTCAAAAAACGCTTCAAATATTGAGTCTCTGAAGTAACACTATTTTCCTTTTATTCACCCATCTCTGCCACCGAACGTAAATCAGTTTCATCCCCGACCCGTCTCCCGTAACAGCAGCAAGAGACCAAGAATAGCTATACAACTGTACAATGCTTGAATGCTTCTATGATCTTTGTGATGTTAAAACACATGTATCATTTTGATTATATTTCAACAAATTCCTGTAAACATATCCCTTTTAGGTGCCAATATATAAATATAAAAACTGCAAAGGAGCACATTTTATCTCGTATGCACATAAATTCTCACACATCCAACATCCCATGTGGACACAGCCCTAAAATCCACTGAAACTACAAATTCAGGAGGAATCATGGTGGTGTCAATGGCAACAGAACCCCAATATTCTATATAAATTCAGCCCAGACTGCAAAGCAAAACACAAATTCAGCCAACTTCCAACTAGTTTCTGCACAAATTTCAACATTTTACCTAAAATATGATGCTACAGGATTTTAACCTGCAAGTATACAGAAACTAGTTCAGAACGTGGAATCATTCCCATCTTGTTTGCTTGTCGGATGTGTATGTTTTCTGCACTAGCTGTAGTTGTAACTTCTGCTGTATGAAAATCTACTGCTATCTCCAAAAATCTCATCCATTGCTGGAATCAATAAGAAGTCCAAATCTGTCCAACCCATGACTGAATTGCGAACGCTAACAAAATCTATAGCCCAATCTGACGTCTAGGATTCGAGCAACAAAAGTAGCCAAGAGATTTAGCATCAGATCCATAAATAAAAGGTGAAATGAATATTCGGATCCAGCAAATTCGAGAAGAAACTCACGTTATAGGAGACGTTGGGCTTCTCTGACGATCCAAGCAGGGAGATGCTGGAGTCAGCTTCGGGCGGCAGCACGTCGACAAGCGCGTTCGAGTGGCGGTGCAACGCAACCGATGCCGAGGGCTTGAGCAGCTCCCGGTTGATGGTGCTGAGGATCCGAACGTAATAGTTGCTGCCGGTGGTGGAGCCCACGATGCCGTTGTTGCCGTCGACCATCTCCATGAACTGACCGATGACGAGCGGCACGGACTGGATTCGCTTGACCTCCTCCTGTGCGCGAAGCAACTCGCGCTTGAGGTTCTTCTGCTCGTCTTTGACGTACTCCTCCTGGATTTCAACGAACTCCATGTGTCGCTGGAGCGACTTGAGGCGGCCGTACAGGTCGTCCTCCTCCTCGGCAGATGCAGTGGTGGCGGAGGCCGCAGAGGAGGCCTGGTACGAGGGAGGGGGAGCCATTTGGGTGGCTGTCGAGGGGGTCGGTGCGGTGGTGGCGGACGCCATCGAAGGAGGGCGCAGGTTAGGGTTTCGAGTGGAGGATTCGAGCTTGGGGGGGGGGGATGGATCGAGGAGACGGGTTAGGGTTGGTTTGCTATGCAGGTGATTCGAGTTAAAATACCTTCTCTACTTTAGGCAAGTCTCGTGGGAGTTTGTTCATGAGCAATCTAGGACACATCAGCAAAATTGGGACACATCAGCAAAATTGGTGACATGATAGAGTTTTAACGAGGGGAGTGAAGGATAGAGTGTAAGGCTATCCCCAACCCTCCTAGTAGGATGGTGTCCATATAATTAATTATAGTGCCACATAGGATTTTACGGTGATGTGTCATGTATTAAATAAGAGAGAGAGGAGAGATGAGAAGAAACTGGGTCTTGCATGAGACCCAGTGTCTATGCGAAAACCAATGCACTAGACACTATTAATATTAGCATTGGGAGAGGGTAGTGTCTATATAGTTTAGGAGGAAGCAAGATGATTGGTCA
Organism: Digitaria exilis; assembly: GCA_015342445.1. Classification (NCBI taxonomy): domain Eukaryota; kingdom Viridiplantae; phylum Streptophyta; class Magnoliopsida; order Poales; family Poaceae; genus Digitaria; species Digitaria exilis. The sequence goes on from JACEFO010002422.1 coordinate 30,324, forward strand.
ATAGAATGCATAGAAAAAAGTGAATGAAGTGGCTAATTAATTATTTAGACTCTTGGTAGATGTGATGCATTGGACATCATAGTTCCTTGAGTAGTGTCCATATGACATGGCACACATAGACATCAGTTGGGTTGGGGATAGCCTAATGGCCATAACAATCCTTTTGCACATTTACCTAGTCAATGAAACTCTATCAAACCCCCATTGAGGTCAGACTCAATGGGGAGTTTTGTGTGCACCGTTACCTAGAATACCACGTCAACTTTTTAGGGGAATGAAACTGCCACTCTCAGTGCACAGTTCCATAGACATGCTGTAGCAATTAATTTCTAGGCGGTGGTTGGTCAAATATGTTAGATGGTGAAACAAAAGGCTCTCAATGGGAGTTTCATTACTAGGTAACTCTCAATGGTCACATGTGCATGAGGAGTGTCATGGCCAATGACGCTCTCTTCTTCTCTCCCCTCATTAAAACTCTGCCATGTCAGCAATTTTGTTGATGTGTCCTACAAATTAATGCTCATGAAACTCCCACTGAGACTGGTCTGAGAGACTTTTGTTTCATCATCTAGCATATTTTACCAATCACCATATAGGAATTAATTGCTACAACATGTCTATGAAACCGTGTCATGAAACTATGCACTGAGAGTGACAGTTTCATTCCTCTAGAAAGTTGACGTAGCACTCTAGGTAACTGTGTTATGAAACTCTCCACTGAGACTGGTCGTAGACATAGGAACGGTCCTTTTGAGCTCCCTAAACAATATGCCAAGTTTAAGTTTGCTTTTTGGACCATAAAACCCGGTAACACACCTCCCTCAACTTTTGAGACCCTACATTTCACCTCCCGAGTACCTTGTTGCCTAAGGAACAGTGTTGTTGTAAGTATAGGGTTCCTTGAAGCTCAGCCGAGTTCTTTGAAGTCCAGTTGGGTCCTTTGAAGTATTTTCAACCATGTTGTACAAAAGGCTATAAAGTGCTCATAAGCATATTGAAGATTTTATTGGTGCGCACCGAATAGGTGCTCCCAATTGGGCAGCCCCCGAGCCTCGTTTGGCTTTGAAAAAGGAAATCGAGGTCTGTCGTATTTCAAATCTGAAGAGAATTGGTTTCTCATGAAAATCTGAATCCATTGCCAACTCTATCCTCTTTTGACATTTTAGGCTAGAATTTTTGGAAAAATATTTCCTTAAAATATTCCCGCAGCCCTCGAGCCTAAATTTGAATTAAATCAAATATAGGATCAAGGAACAGGAATAATATTGCTAAAATTTGAATACCAGAAGGACCGTAATTGAAAAGTACCGATGTAGCAATTCAAAAGGCCAATATAAACGGTTCGTCTCACCGGATTCTGCCTATGCAGCCTTTGCGAAACAGATCTAGAGTTAGCCGTTGTTGCTCCGCATGCAATCCGAAAACCATGCGCATCCAAAACTGCAAACTTTAAGCTTGTTCACAACACAGCTTAGCAAGCAAAGATGACAACTGGAGAAGGATCCCGCCGAGGCAAGGGTCTAAAGAGGAAAGCTAAGGGCAGCAAAGGAAATCCCATCTGGCAAAAAGAAATCCCTAGAAAAAGCAGAAGTTGTCCAAGATATTCCGGATCCAATTGTCGATTGGCCATCAAGCGTTTTGAATGAGAATCAGATCAAGAATCTTGAAGCAGATGGCTTTATAGCGGCACGGGAAATCAACCACTGGAAATGTGCATATCAACAAGAATATCCGTCGGAAGAAACAGAGGAGATCATAGTATGGAAGTCGCACTATGAGGTTGGTTTTGGTTTGCCAACTTGTGACTTTTTCCACCGCATCCTGAGTTTTTATGAGGTAGAACTCTGTCATTTGACCCCCAACTCTATTTTGAACATCTCCATCTTAATCCACTTGTGTTGAGGCATTCTTAGGAATAGATCCTCATTATGCATTGTTCCGTCACTTGTTTCGGATGAAGTTATCTCGTGGTCCATCCCAAGTGGTCGGAAAAGTTGTCATCCAGTTCAAGCAGGGGATGAAGCCATTGTACCTTGAGTATACTACTAAGGAGAGTGTGAAGTATTGGCATAAGGAGTGGTTTTATGCCTGGAATCATCATCTGCAACTGCCTAGCTGCTCAGGCATGCCACCAGTCATGAAGCCTCATTGGTGTGATCCAATCAATGTAAACCAGGCCATGCAGATACCAGAGTTGCTGAACATGATCCGAGATTTGAAAGATCAAGGATTAACTGGCGTTGGCGTCTACATGTCATTCTTGAAGAGAAGAATTCAACCCTGCAAACAACGCTGCTCCCCCGGATACTCTTATTATGGAGAGTCTGATCCGTCACGGAATGGGCCAGAGTTGTTTGCAACAAAAAGAGCACTGCAGTATATGGCTAGTGCCAATGAAGATTTCCGAAGTGATGGAAGTCGCCGCAACTACCATGACACCAGAAGTGAGTAAAGTTCTTGAACTGTGTAGTGATATAAATCAGTACTATAGTAGATAACACTTGTCTTCATATATGCAGTATGAAGCAAGGCGAGCCTTGTATGTAAGCTTGTCGTCATTGGATCCCATGAACACTAATGAGGCTTCCATCATAGCTCGTTGTGTGGATCCAATGATCAGTGCTCAGGTGGGTATGAGAAATCTCAACTTTTAGAAATCTAAAACAAAGAGTGCCCCTGAGATTGCTGACGAGGCATCCCATTCCTTGGAGGAGAAGGGTGATGAAGAGCCGTGTGCCAAAACAGGGCTGTCATCCGCAAGCAAGAGAAGAGTGTTGAAAAGAATGGCAGCGGAACCAAGCGCACCAGTGCCCAAGAGGCCAAGGACTGCACTGAAACCTCGTGCCAAGATTATACCAGAGCCAAGGGTGAAGGTGTCCTCACGGCTAAAGATCCAATCAATGTCGGGAGTGACAATAGGAAGCAATTCGTCCAAAGAACCTGGTCCTGCCTGCAAATCACTGTTGGTGGATGAAATTATACATAATATATTTAATCCAGAAGCACCACAGCAGTCTGTCGACGTTGTGCCAAGTTCACCCGCCATTCGTCGTGATACCATTGCGTAAACCAATGAACAAATCCGCATCACAAAGAATGTCGTAGGCCAATAATCAATGCAAGAGAAGCCACATGCAGAATCATCCATGAAGCCGACTGCTAGTGAAGAAGAAACTGAAGAAGCAGAGTTCACTCTGGGCGAACCAGAGATACCCATGCGCCCCTCCACTTTGTAAGTAACCTGAAAATTGTGTAATTATACGCGATAGGATAGGCTCCCAATGCTTAATGTGGTGTGTCTTGCAGGAATCCACCAACACTAGCAACACCAGTACTAGCGGTCGCCGAGCAAAGAGAACCTAGGATGGAGTCACGAGTAACTAAGGTTACTAATGTGATAATCCAGGCACATCCTGGTAGTCAAGTAGAGAACACTGCAAAAACCCAACCAGAGCAGTCTGGGAGGAATGAATTATCAGGGGTAGATCCCCATGTAGATGCTCTGGCAGCCATCGAGCAGCTCGTGACGCAAGTTGTAATTGAAAAAACGACTGCACAACGAAGTGCTCCAAGCGTCAGCAAGCCCTCGAGCAACTTGGAATCTCCCAAGTAAGCTTGATTAAATTCTACAGTTGAAGCGGGTTGCTCAAAGGGCAAAGCAATTGAAGAAACAACCACTGAAGAAGAAATTGAGCATATTCCTCGCATGCCACCGCCACAGAGAACAGAAGAAGAAGCCGAAAACTTCCACATTGGTAGTTATGATCCAATAGCTGATCCAACTCTGCAGGCATTTGATTATGTGTTGGATGCCGATGAAGACGTATACCATGTGGAGAGGACGGTAGCATACTTCAAGGTATGAATTTCAACTCAGAATTCTTGTCAATCTCAATAATGTAGTATAATTGTTGTTCCATGTGTGTTGCTAAAGCATCAAGGCAGAAAAACCGATTATATCCGAAGAACTGTCCTGATGCATTCCAAGGCGGAATGCCTTAAAAAATAATTGGACAAGGAGCGCGAGGAACGACATGCTCAGGAGATAGAAGATGCTAACTTTATTCGCACGCTGCATCTGCGAATGAAGGAGTTGCCCTCACTCCCCAGTGGACGCCAAGCGGGGCGCACCTGTCATCCCCCACCTCCGGCTGCCGCCCGCACCCGACCGTACCGAGCTCGAGTCAAACTCAAGTCCGACCCCGACCCCGCATCGCCTCTTCCTCTGCTTTGTGCGCACGCCAAGGAGCCCAGCACCCCTATAAAACCACCGCCTCTGCCCCTCAACCCCCGTCACGAACCCTAGCCGTCTCAAGCTCGCGCCGCCGCCTTCGACCCATCGTCTCGCCGCCCCATTGTCGACGAGATCAAGCCTAGGAGCTTCGCAAGGTAGCGGGGAGCATGCCGAGCCACCCCTCTCTTTCTCTCTCGCTCCGTAGCGCCAGAAATCGCTTGCTGTCGACCTCCATCCGCCGCCACTCGTCGCCAGCCGCCTCCACCACCCAAACTTCGAGCACAACCCCCGAAACAGATTCGCCATCTCCCCCTCTCTCTCCAGAGCTAGCCGTGGTGAGATTTAGAGCCCTGTAGCCCCGCCTATGCTTGATTCCGGCGAGTCTCCACCGTGCGTCGGCCGCGCCGCGCGGACTCTAGCGACCTAGCGTCCCCAATCCACCAGAGCTGTTAGATCTAGATCCAACGGCCCAGATCAGATCTGATCTGAGTCAAACTGACACGTACCGGTCTCCTGTGGCAATTCTGCAAAAGAGCCCCTCAGTTTTTCGAGAATCAACCCGCAGTCCAAGCCAGTTCAAAAATAATTATAGTTTAGTCATTTTTCTTTTGGTTTAGCCCCTGGACTTTTGAAAAATAGGAGCTATTGTACTAGATGTCAGTTTTACCCATAATTCCTCAGGTTTTTATACGAAATTATGTTTTAGGTCCCTGGTTTCTTTCAGAAACACCCCTGGAAGCCTAAAACTCTCACCAGCAAAGCCCCTAGAGCCCGTTTTAAGCGTAGTTTCTTTGTTTTAACTCCGATTTGAGTGATTTCCGTGCTCATGTGTTTGTAGTGAAGTGTACTATAATTCTAAAGCCTTATTTTCATCATTTGTTTATGTTTGGTGTACTGTTCTAATTAAATATCTTATTTTCATGTATGTGTGGATGCTTGTGTGGTGATCTATGTGAGTAGTTGACGAGCCGTTCGAGTTCGGCAACGATCCTGTTCCCGAGGACCAGGTGCAGCAGCAGTATGCTGAGGAAGGCAAGTATAACACGGACAATCATTGTTACCTATACATCCTTTTAATCATATGTTCATATGCATGTGTCCAATATTGCTATACACTAAGGATGATCCTAGTCTTTACCTTATTCCTTGTTTACCCGGGTTATATGCATTATGGTTAGTATTTGCTACACATTGCAAACAACATTTATTTAATTGTTAACATTGAATTAAAGGTTCACTCTAATGATGAATAAAAGATGCTTTTTAGCAACATGGTTTAGGGAGCTAGAGCATGTGCTTCGTGCTTTGTTCTAGTCTCTTTAAGGTTGTTCTAGGGAGTTAGAGCATGTGCTTCGTGCTTTATTCTAATGTCTCTCTGTAAGGTCCGGTTCTTAAAGCGGCAATCCAATGACTTGTTCGCCGCCATTGGAACTATAATGGCTCTGGTCTTGGATAATTAGCTTGTACGTCTCTAGCTCGCCAGTAGTTACCGAAAGGTGTATGTGGGGAGCATGGGTGAGAGTATAGTTTGATCCATCGAGGACGGATTTATCCATTGGTTGTGTCTCGTTAGGCAAAGTCCCGTGATGTAAGCGCCCGATGTACGGCAACTTCACATGTTGTTGTGACATCTCTGATGTCAAAAGAATTAAAAAGTGCAATTAAAATCAATGCAACAGGGAATGATGGGTTGAAATTCAAAAATCCATCAAAAATTCAATTTTAATTCAAAGACAAGGGATGTTTGGTACCCAACTGAAAACTCAAGATTTTTGTACTAAACTTGAAAATCTCCAAAAATAAAAGTTGTTTTTCATCACAAATAAACCCTAGTCACTGTTGGGAACTTTTGAAAATTTTGCAGTCTAGTCCCTCAAAAACTCGAATTACCGTTCTGGGCACCTTTTTGTTTTTGGGTTGTTTGAGCTTGAAAAATTTGGAATTTCAGGTTCACCCTAAAAAGAAAGTTGTGTCCCATCTTCCAAACTCCATCTTTTATTTTTACACTTTTCCATGTTCAGTTCAAATTTTTGGAGAAAATTCGAATTTGAAAACGGAGCTCCACGGGCAAGCTACAGTGCCCCTGGCGCGCCCTGCGCTGGCCGGAGCTCGGCCGCCACGTGGCCGGCGAGCGGCGCAGGCGGCGCCGAGCTGGCCGAGCCACGGCGGACGCTGGCGCTTGTCGCCTAGCTCTTGTCTCGCCCCTCCCGAGCCGTCACTTCGCCGTCGTCGAGCCGCTCCGCCTCGCGCCGCGTGAACGCCATCATGCGGTCGGAGCGCCGCCGTGGCCGCGCGCGCGCGCGTCGCGCTGAGCAGCTCCGCAGGCCGCGATTCTCCTCCACTCCGCGCCAAATGCACTGTTGATGATCCCCCGACGTCACTCGAGGATCCCCTCGCCCGGTCGAGTCGCTCGCGCGCTGCCCGAGCTCGCTCCGCATTCATGGCGGCCTGCTCGCGCCGCGCCGCGCGCTCGCACGCTCCCGAGGCAACACAGTGCCTCCCTTGCGTGCCCAAGCACTCCACCGCGCACTCACACCCCTCCTCTCACTCGCTCACTTCGCCATTTCCACTTCCCCGCGCTCGCTCGGTCGTCTTCTTCCTCGCGCCGCGCGAACCGAGCCGAGCTTCTCCGAGAAATTCCCCGTCTACACTCCCCCATTTCCAAATTCGTCCCGCACGAAGCTAGCCCCCTACCTCAGCTCCAAAGCCCCCCACTTTCCACAAGCTATTGTCACTTCTCCGGCGAGAATTCGAGATTTCCCCCAAATCGCGATTTTCGGCCGCCGGAGCACCCGCACGTCGAGACCCTACTCCGAGCCGTCCCCGAGGTCAACCGAGCACGCCATTAGCTTCCTCGAGCTCCACTGCTGCTCTAGGACCCGTCAAACCTCGACGAACGCCCCCGACCTCACCGGCGTAGAAGCTGCGGCGGCCACGCCGCCACTACCTCGTCGCCGGCAAAACTCCGACCATCCCCGGCCTCCAAACCGTCCCCAACCGACTCGTGGTGAGCCCAGGATGCTTTTCCCCCACTTCCCCGAGTCTAGTTCGCCGCCGTTTGGCCGGCGCAACTCCGGCGAGAGCCGAGGGCATAACTTCATCGTCTTCGTTTGTCTAGGGGCCTCTGTGCAAAAGTCCAGGGACTTGTTCGTGAAGTTTTGAAAGTTCTAGGGTTCCCTGCGGGAGAAGATTCTTAAATCTAGAATTGTTTTTCCCGAATCTTGTAAAATCCATTAAAAATCGTACAAAAATCAGAAAAATGCACAAAAATACTCCCTGGATTCGTGAGAGTCTAAACTACAATCTCCTTTAGACATGTGTATGCTTTTGATGAACTGTTTTTGAATTAAAATTCAAACTGTAGAAATTGAAAGTTGTGCACCATTTCAAATCCAGAGCTCCGCTAGGGTTGATCTTTGGATATGTTGTGTGTAGTGACTTTGGACAGCTTGTGTCCAAAGGGGACCTAAAAATATGAACTGTAGCTCCAGTTATGAATTAAAATGTGATTTCTGTCTTTTTGCAGTGCAGAAATCATTAAAAATAATCTGTGCAGTCAAAAATCACCATTTTGCTCCAGAGGACTAAAAACTTGTTAGCACACCTGTTAAAAACGAAAAACTTAATTTTTGCTCTGTGTAGGCTAGCAAATAAATTAATATGTGTATTGGATAGAAAATTTTTGAGGACTGTCCAAGGGTTATTTTGAGCCACCACTTGGCCAGAACCCTCCTCATGCTTATGACTAGCTTTGGTAGGAAAATCTCCTGAAATGGATGAATTTTCAATTTTATATGAATTTATTTCACTTAAGCAGATAGCTGTTTAATATATTTTTAATAAATTATGTGTAGCTCAAAATTAGCTAAATTTTGGAGTGAGCTTAGCTCTTATACTCCAGTAGCTGTCATAAAGTTTATAGGTAAAAATGTTGAGCACAAATGGAGAAACAAAAATAGGAAAGAATCTAGGTGGAAAAATTTATTTATATAAAAGAATAACCTTTTTGGTTAATTAGTTAGAATAAAATGGATGGACTCTGAAATTTCAGAACGGCACCCTAAATTGTGAAGTAGTAAATAGAACTCTTTTATATATGTACACAATCACCATCGAAGTCAAATAAAACTTTTCCCACATCTCTACCCTGTTTTTGTGAAGAGAATAGTAATGCTTAAGCATGTCTAGGTGAATATGGCCTTCAAAGGCCTTAGTCATAGAATCGTTAGGCAGCCGCCTTAAGTTATGCATCTCATGTAGAAGGCGCCATCCCGGACGGCAACTACCACCTCATTCCCGCAGACGAGGAAGAAGTCCCGGAGGAAGGTGCCGGTGCAAGAGCGACCAACCCGGAGGCTAACCCCCAGCTTGAGCAAGAAGGCAAGCCCCGGAGCATGACCTGACTTTAAAATTATGCATCTATAAATTTTCCTATGCTTGTGCATTTACGTTTCAAGGAGTTGATTGAATACCTTAGCTGCACATTTCCTAGTACCTATGAATTGCAACACTAGTATGAAAGGATCGATAGGGCATTGCTTTAGGTCCGTTACAAGTCGAGTGATTTCCTGTCACTCGCGAGACATAGGAATTGCTTGTCTTTACTTATGTTGGAATCATAAGGATTGACGGGCGGGATGATAGATGTAGACCTCCCGTCCGTGTATGATAATTGATTTAAGGTCGAAATGTGTAGTTGAGTGTGTCAAGTTTTTGAACGTACCACATGCATGCCGGTATATGGGAGCCGGTAAGCCCGGTACCAGATTGAAGCAGCTAGGGCCGATAGCCATCTCTCCTTGGAAACTTTGTTTTCCCCTGCCGTACACTTGTGGATATATGCGTGAGACTGTGAGTGAAGCAGTAAACCTTTATCCTAAGGAAATGGACCCGGTTCCGAATTGTGGATCGATGGGAAAGGTTGGGAAACGCTTGTACCTTTTATAGCAAGCATAGTATCCGTGTATGTTGGGTTTTCCCTGGCCAGGTAGCAGAAATTCGGTTCGAACTGTCCGCTTCTCGCGGTTAATGAGACTGCTTGACCGCCTTGCTACATTGAGTAACAAGTGAAATTATGAGATACATGAACTTGTTGTCTGAATTAAATTTTATTGCACCACTTGTATGCTTAGAGAGGATGCTAATCTAGAATGGTTAAATTTACTAGAATATGATGCTAAAATCGAAAGCAAGGACTTACTTTAGTTGCTTTTTGGCAAACAAACCCACCAGCCAAAAGCCTCTCATTGTCTAGATGTCGGTGATGTAGTTTTCACCCGACGGGTAAGCCTTGCTGAGTATTAGTATACTCAGCCTTGCTTGTGGCAATGATTTACAGGTACACCTTTGGATGTCGATGCCTTGTCTTGGCCTACCCAGGTTCCACCTGGCTGGCACATCGAATGGGTTCCGTCCTCTGCCGAGGATCGAGAGGAGTAGCATCGTGGCAGGCTTCAGCACGGTGTTACTTGTATCGTCGTTAGCTTTCGTTCGCTGCTATGAACTTAAAATTCCGCTGTAATGAAACTTTTATTCCGCTGCAAAACTTTCGTACTCTGATTTAAATTTGAACTTGGTTTGTAATAACTGTGATACCTATTTGTGTAAGTTAATTTGTGGAATGTTGTAATCTCTGGAACTCACCTTCGTGTGGGCGTGCTGTTGTTTCGATTAAGAAAAGTACGTGGTTTAATCGGGTTTAATCCGACGGCGCTCTAGCTTATTCCGGATTAAGTGCCTGACTACATGATTAGTGGTCCCAAGGCACTTAACTTGGAATAATTTCGGAGTGGACCGCCACAGTTGTGATGATTGCGCTCTCGCTCTGGACGCCATTGACCCCCTCACGTTGCACCCTGAGCGTACGTCAATCTCGATGCCTTGGGTTATGCTGCCTATGTTGAATCAAAACGGCTACTGTGCTTGTTAGGGTGTTTTGTGAAAGTCCTCATAGCATAAGTTCTTTTGGATTTATGTGACCAGCGCGTAAAGGGCGAAACCTCTGCAGTGTGTTGATCTATCATGATAGCCGTGCTCACGGATACGAGCGACCTGGATCATTTTTTATTAGAAGATGATGTTAGAGGTTGATGTCGGTATATTCTATGATTACTTATATCTTGTTAATTGGTTATAATAGGGTTCTACTCATTGTAGTAATTTGGATGATAATAAAATGAAGCAACTAAAAGTGTTAATGCAGTATAACCGTGTCAAGCCCTTTGTTCTTGCATAACCCATGTTATACTTGCTAAGTAAGAAGGTTTACTTAGACTTGCAACTATTAAACAAAATCCCGGATGGCTAACAGATGGAGCATTGAATGATCAGTCGCTTGTTGAGTTTCCGGAGGATCTGCCGTACTTCTAGCTGTGTTCAACCAGTCGGTGTCCCTGTGGACTTCAGGCTCTATTTAGTTGAGAATCGTTTAAGAATATTAAGACTTCCAGTGTGTTATTTGTTTGAGACTATGTCTTGTGTTAAACTCTGATGTAAACTATTTTATTTCGAGCATTGTCTTCTCTGTGATCCATATTTGTAATCTATGTGTGTTCTATGGACATCCTGGACACACATATGGAAGCATTCATGTTTCTAGGAAATCTGGGTGTTACAAAGTTGGTATCAGAGCCGTGCTGACTGTAGGATCACAGCCTGGATAGAATGATCGATTAGATTTTGCTTAATCCTTGCTCTTTTATTAATTTCTACCTTGGAGTTGAGTTTCTTTTGAAAAATGGTGTTCTATCCTACCTCTGTCCATTGTGAAAAGTTTCTAACTTTTGTCTACTCTTTCATCTTGATTCTATAGATGGCTCAACAGAGGCAGACCCCTCGCAGGCCCACTTGTGAGAACCTTCCGTACCGGGTCGCAGAGTACCCGCTGAAGAGGCAGAACCTAGACACTTACAGGGATTGGGTGGAAAAGCGCAAGCAGGAAGAGCTTCGGAGGCAGTAGGCCAAAGAAGAGCTACAACAGGAGTCTGAAGAGGAGGACCCCGAGGGGCAAGAGCCTGAGTCCTCGGAGTCCGCAGCGGAAGAGCAATAGGAGCCAACAGAGCAGCAGATGGTGGCCACAACGATGGACACCGAGGCAGAGGTGGACGCCAACACTAGAGATGCGTCCGATGATGATGAAGTGCCCCGGAGCCCTACGCCTGTCCTGTCGCCGCGCCAGATAGCTCCACGTACACCCTGGTGGATCCTCTACAGCTTCATTCGGGATGGAGGCGACCACTTGTACCACAACAAGCTTCTCCGAGTGCTTCGTACCCACTACTGCTTCGGCCGCGTTGGAGTTGAGTACTACAGTGAGTGGTGGATGCACGTCCTCTACCACAGCTTCTGGAGGACCTCAGTGCACGTGAGGGTGACTGTGGCGGTCCACTCCGAAATTATTCCAAGTTAAGTGCCTTGGGACCACTAATCATGTAGTCAGGCACTTAATCCGGAATAAGCTGGAGCGCCGTCGGATTAAACCCGATTAAACCACATACTTTTCTTAATCGAAACAACAGCACGCCCACACGAAGGTGAGTTCCAGAGATTACAACATTCAACAAATTAACTTACACAAATAGGTATCACAGTTATTACAAACCAAGTTCAAATTTAAATCAGAGTACGAAAGTTTTGCAGCGGAATAAAAGTTTCATTACAGCGGAATTTTAAGTTCATAGCAGCGAACGAAAGCTAACGACGATACAAGTAACACCGTGCTGAAGCCTGCCACGATGCTACTCCTCTCGATCCTCGGCAGAGGACGGAACCCATTCGATGTGCCAGCCAGGTGGAACCTGGGTAGGCCAAGACAAGGCATCGACATCCAAAGGTGTACCTGTAAATCATTGCCACAAGCAAGGCTGAGTATACTAATACTCAGCAAGGCTTACCCGTCGGGTGAAAACTACATCACCGACATCTAGACAATGAGAGGCTTTTGGCTGGTGGGTTTGTTTGCCAAAAAGCAACTAAAGTAAGTCCTTGCTTTCGATTTTAGCATCATATTCTAGTAAATTTAACCATTCTAGATTAGCATCCTCTCTAAGCATACAAGTGGTGCAATAAAATTTAATTCAGACAACAAGTTCATGTATCTCATAATTTCACTTGTTACTCAATGTAGCAAGGCGGTCAAGCAGTCTCATTAACCGCGAGAAGCGGACAGTTCGAACCAAATTTCTGCTACCTGGCCAGGGAAAACCCAACATACACGGATACTATGCTTGCTATAAAAGGTACAAGCGTTTCCCAACCTTTCCCATCGATCCACAATTCGGAACCGGGTCCATTTCCTTAGGATAAAGGTTTACTGCTTCACTCACAGTCTCACGCATATATCCACAAGTGTACGGCAGGGGAAAACAAAGTTTCCAAGGAGAGATGGCTATCGGCCCTAGCTGCTTCAATCTGGTACCGGGCTTACCGGCTCCCATATACCGGCATGCATGTGGTACGTTCAAAAACTTGACACACTCAACTACACATTTCGACCTTAAATCAATTATCATACACGGACGGGAGGTCTACATCTATCATCCCGCCCGTCAATCCTTATGATTCCAACATAAGTAAAGACAAGCAATTCCTATGTCTCGCGAGTGACAGGAAATCACTCGACTTGTAACGGACCTAAAGCAATGCCCTATCGATCCTTTCATACTAGTGTTGCAATTCATAGGTACTAGGAAATGTGCAGCTAAGGTATTCAATCAACTCCTTGAAACGTAAATGCACAAGCATAGGAAAATTTATAGATGCATAATTTTAAAGTCAGGTCATGCTCCGGGGCTTGCCTTCTTGCTCAAGCTGGGGGTTAGCCTCCGGGTTGGTCGCTCTTGCACCGGCACCTTCCTCCGGGACTTCTTCCTCGTCTGCGGGAATGAGGTGGTAGTTGCCGTCCGGGATGGCGCCTTCTACATGAGATGCATAACTTAAGGCGGCTGCCTAAAGATTCTATGACTAAGGCCTTTGAAGGCCATATTCACCTAGACATGCTTAAGCATTACTATTCTCTTCACAAAAACAGGGTAGAGATGTGGGAAAAGTTTTATTTGACTTCGATGGTGATTGTGTACATATATAAAAGAGTTCTATTTACTACTTCACAATTTAGGGTGCCGTTCTGAAATTTCAGAGTCCATCCATTTTATTCTAACTAATTAACCAAAAAGGTTATTCTTTTATATAAATAAATTTTTCCACCTAGATTCTTTCCTATTTTTGTTTCTCCATTTGTGCTCAACATTTTTACCTATAAACTTTATGACAGCTACTGGAGTATAAGAGCTAAGCTCACTCCAAAATTTAGCTAATTTTGAGCTACACATAATTTATTAAAAATATATTAAACAGCTATCTGCTTAAGTGAAATAAATTCATATAAAATTGAAAATTCATCCATTTCAGGAGATTTTCCTACCAAAGCTAGTCATAAGCATGAGGAGGGTTCTGGCCAAGTGGTGGCTCAAAATAACCCTTGGAAAGTCCTCAAAAATTTTCTATCCAAAACACATATTAATTTATTTGCTAGCCTACACAGAGCAAAAATTAAGTTTTTCGTTTTTAACAGGTGTGCTAACAAGTTTTTAGTCCTCTGGAGCAAAATGGTGATTTTTGACTGCACAGATTATTTTTAATGATTTCTGCACTGCAAAAAGACAGAAATCACATTTTAATTCATAACTGGAGCTACAGTTCATATTTTTAGGTCCCCTTTGGACACAAGCTGTCCAAAGTCACTACACACAACATATCCAAAGATCAACCCTAGCGGAGCTCTGGATTTGAAATGGTGCACAACTTTCAATTTCTACAGTTTGAATTTTAATTCAAAAACAGTTCATCAAAAGCATACACATGTCTAAAGGAGATTGTAGTTTAGACTCTCACGAATCCAGGGAGTATTTTTGTGCATTTTTCTGATTTTTGTACGATTTTTAATGGATTTTACAAGATTCGGGAAAAACAATTCTAGATTTAAGAATCTTCTCCCGCAGGGAACCCTAGAACTTTCAAAACTTCACGAACAAGTCCCTGGACTTTTGCACAGAGGCCCCTAGACAAACGAAGACGATGAAGTTATGCCCTCGGCTCTCGCCGGAGTTGCGCCGGCCAAACGGCGGCGAACTAGACTCGGGGAAGTGGGGGAAAAGCATCCTGGGCTCACCACGAGTCGGTTGGGGACGGTTTGGAGGCCGGGGATGGTCGGAGTTTTGCCGGCGACGAGGTAGTGGCGGCGTGGCCGCCGCGGCTTCTACGCCGGTGAGGTCGGGGGCGTTCGTCGAGGTTTGACGGGTCCTAGAGCAGCAGTGGAGCTCGAGGAAGCTAATGGCGTGCTCGGTTGACCTCGGGGACGGCTCGGAGTAGGGTCTCGACGTGCGGGTGCTCCGGCGGCCGAAAATCGCGATTTGGGGGAAATCTCGAATTCTCGCCGGAGAAGTGACAATAGCTTGGGGAAAGTGGGGGGTTTTGGAGCTGAGGTAGGGGGCTAGCTTCGTGCGGGACGAATTTGGAAATGGGGGAGTGTAGACGGGGAATTTCTCGGAGAAGCTCGGCTCGGTTCGCGCGGCGCGAGGAAGAAGACGACCCAGCGAGCGCGGGGAAGTGGAAATGGCGAAGTGAGCGAGTGAGAGGAGGGGTGTGAGTGCACGGTGGAGTGCTTGGGCACGCAAGGGAGGCACTGTGTTGCCTCGGGAGCGTGCGAGCGCGCGGCGCGGCGCGAGCAGGCCGCCATGAATGCGGAGCGAGCTCGGGCAGCGCGCGAGCGACTCGACCGGGCGAGGGGATCCTCGAGTGACGTCGGGGGATCATCAACAGTGCATTTGGCGCGGAGTGGAGGAGAATCGCGGCCTGCGGAGCTGCTCAGCGCGACGCGCGCGCACGCGGCCACGGCGGCGCTCCGACCGCATGATGGCGTTCGCGCGGCGCGAGGCGGAGCGGCTCGACGACGGCGAAGTGACGGCTCGGGAGGGGCGAGACAAGAGCTAGGCGACAAGCGCCAGCATCCGCCGCGGCTCGGCCAGCTCGGCGCCGCCTGCGCCGCTCGCCGGCCACGTGGCGGCCGAGCTCCGGCCAGCGCAGGGCGCGCCAGGGGCACTGTAGCTTGCCCGTGGAGCTCCGTTTTTAAATTCGAATTTTCTCCAAAAATTTGAACTGAACTTGGAAAAGTGTAAAACTAAAAGTTGGAGTTTGGAAGATGGGACACAACTTTCTTTTTGGGGTGAATCTGAAATTCCAAGTTTTTCAAGCTCAAACAACCCAAAAACAAAAAGGTGCCCAGAATGGTAATTTGAGTTTTTGAGGGACTAGACTGCAAAATTTTCAAAAGTTCCCAACAGTGACTAGGGTTTATTTGTGATGACAAACAACTTTTATTTTTGGAGATTTTGAAGTTTAGTACAAAAATCTCGAGTTTTCAGTTGGGTACCAAACAACCCTTGTTTTTGAATTAAAATTGAATTTTTGATGGATTTTTGAATTTCAACCCATCATTCCCTGTTGCATTGATTTTAATTGCACTTTTTAATTCTTTTGACATCAGAGATGTCACAGTGACCGATGAGGTGGCGAGGGCTACTCGTGAGATCTTGGTTCACTACGCTCTGTCTGATCGGGACACCCAGGAGGTAGGGATCGCTGATGCTGCACGCCAAGCCTACCATGTCTACCGCCACAAGTTCTTCGCCAAGATCAAGGATGAGCCAGAGAGGTACCACCCCCACCGGAAAAGTGGTGCCACAGCTTGCACCATCGCATCTACCACTGACGTTCGGGACCCCCAGCTTGCTTCTACGGTGGCGCTTGTGGCTACTCTCAACTTTGAGCTTAATATTGTGCCTGATGAGAATGCCATGCTAAGAAGTAAGCTCACCGCCATGCAAGAGAAGAATGAGGAGTTGCAGCACTAGTTGGGAGGACCTGCGCCCCGTAGCCTAGAGCTATAGCTTCGTCAAACTCTTTGACGCGTGGAGCGTCATGCATAACATCAACAAGGAGTACGGCTTCAGAGCCATACACCATGAAAAAAGGAGATTGCCATGTAGCTTTGCTAGCTTGAGAGCATAACCCCCAGACGACTAGATAGAGTTCCTTCATCTAGCGGCCCTCAGCCTTTTTCTGGGTTCTTTCCATCCTCGCCTTTAGCCCATCCAAGGTTAAGCCGTTGGCGTGCTCAACCTGGCCATTAGCACGTGGGTGAGTGACTGAAGCATAGCAGACCTCGATGCCATGATCTTTGCAATAGTCCCAGAACTTGCTGCTAGTAAAGGTGGTGCCCAAATCTATAATAATTCTGTGCAGAATCCCAAATCACAAAATCAATTCTTGAATAAATTGAACTGCCTTTTTGGTCGTGGCTTTAATTACTAGCGGAAAAACCTTGATCCATTTCAAGAATTTGTTGATTGGAACAAAAGAATATTTGAAACCACCTGGAGCCCTAGGTAGCTTGCCAATCATCGAGCCCCCAGCATGCAAACGACCATGATGGAGGGATCAACTTAATCTTCTGTGCAGACACATGAGAATGGTGGGCAAAGTGTTGACAACCCTTGCAATGACGGACGATTTCCTTGGCATCATGCAGAGCTGTGGGCCAATAGAACCCCGAGCGGAAAGCCTTGCCCACTATAGTGCGTGAAGCTGCGTGGTTACCGCACTCTCTAGCTTGGATATCTTCGAGGATATCGACGCCTTCTTGTTGTGAGACACATTTCATCAAAGCACTTGAACGAGAACCCCGTCGGTACAGTGTATCACCAATTATCATATAGGATTTGTTGCGCCTTAAAATTTGCTCAGCTTCCGCCTTTTCTGAAGGAAGTCTGTTGTGCAAGATATAACTGATGATTGGTGCTGACCATGATGCATCGATAAGCTTGACCTCAGGTATGGGCTCTGAGTTGGAGGTGGGTCTAGACTCGGGGATGGATGGTTTGGTTAGTTCATTGACGAACACCCAACTGGTTACTTGAGCTCGAGAAGAACCCAACTTTGATAAGATGTCGGCAGCGACATTGAAGTCCCACTCGACATGGTGGAATTCGATACCAAGGAAATTCTTCTCCAATTTTCGAACCTCTTCGCAATATGCGTCCATGTTTTCGTGGTTCCGATTCCAGTCTTTGTTGACTTGTTTGATGACCAACAAGGAGTCTCCTTATACTAATAAGCGCTTAATGCTTAGAGAAGTGGCCAGTTTTAAGCCATGCAGGAGAGCCTCGTATTTTGCAGCGTTGTTGGATACCAGGAACTGGATTTG
Source organism: Digitaria exilis (assembly GCA_015342445.1). Taxonomy (NCBI): domain Eukaryota; kingdom Viridiplantae; phylum Streptophyta; class Magnoliopsida; order Poales; family Poaceae; genus Digitaria; species Digitaria exilis. Next base: position 47,819 of record JACEFO010002422.1, read on the forward strand.
CAAGACATATTTGAGTTGTTATCCTAGTGGGGAAATCAATAGAACACCAGCGCCACCACCCTCCAGCTTGAGGGATCCATCGAAATACATTACCCAATGCTCAGGCGTTGTAATGGCGACAGGAAGTTGATGCTCAGTCCATTTAGATATGAAATCAGTAAGGACCTGAGGCTTCATGGCTGTATAGGACCAGAACTCAATGGTATAAGTACCCAACTCAACTGCCCATTTGGCAATACGACCAGTTGCGTCTGGATTATGGAGAACTTCACCAATGGGTCATCAAGAGAGCACAATGATCTTGAAGGATTCGAAGTAGTGCCACAATTTTCCTGAAGTCATGAGCACAACGTATAAAATTTTCTGAACTTGAGGGTACCTTGATTTGGAGTCGGAGAGGACTTCACTCACGAAGTACACGGGCCTTTGGACCTTCGAGAGGTGACCTTCTTCTTCTCGTTCGACAACAATAGCTGCACTGACGACATTGGTGGTGGCAGATATGTAGAGCAAGAGATCCTCTCCTGGGAGTAGACCTGAGCATTTTGCGGGCCGGGCCTAATTCGGGACGGCCCAAGAAAAAAACTCGGTTTATTTCGAGCCAAAAATTTGTGCCAACGCCCATCCCATGGGCAAGTTCGGGTCGGGCTCGGGACGGGACATGGGCGGGCTCAGGCTTCCCGTCTTTTTTAGATGAAAAAGAAATGAAATTGATCTTCTAGGTGTTCTCGGGCCGGCCCAAATTTTTTTCGGGCTTGGTTTTCGCTACCCAGTCCCATCCTATTAGAAGGCATGGGCGGGCCAGAACCCACCGGGCTTGGGCCGGGCCAGGCCACAAATGCTCATGTCTACCTAGGAGCGTGGCCGTGAGCATGGGTGGCGTGGTGAGGAAGGTCTTGAGATTGTCAAAAGCGAATGGAGCTTCCTCTATATATTGGAATTTGTCTTGCTTTTTTGAAAAGCTTCGTTCTCCTAATTTGGAGATGAATCGGTTGAGAGAGGCCATACAACTAGTGAGTTTCATAACGTCTTTGACTGTGCGTGGCGGCTCCATGTTCATGATGGTGGATATTTTTTCTGGATTTGCCTCAATGCTGCGCTCGCTGACGATGAAGCTCAGGAATTTGCCTGAAGGAACACCAAAAATGCATTTAGACGGGTTCAGCTTCCAACCCCATTTGCGTAGGTTAGCAAATGTCTCAGTGAGGTCGGCAATGAGATCATCTGGGGTTCTTGTCTGGACGACCACGTCATCTACATAAGCTTCGACGTTGCGATGAAGTGGGTTCTGAAGACAACCCTGTATCACCCTTTGTTTGGTGGCACCTCCATTTTTAGGACCAAAAGGCATGGTTCTATAGCAGTAAGCACCATATGGTGTGATGAATCTGATCGTCTTCTTTCAGGGATATCTGATGATACCCTAAGTAGCAATCAAGGAAACAGAGAAGAGTGCACTCAGCGGTGCTACCAATGACTTGATCGATGCGAGGAAGCATGAAGGGAACCTTTTTGCAGTGCTTATTGAGATCCGTTTATTAAATCAACACGCATTCTCCATTTATTAAAATCCTTTTTTTGCAAGAACCGGATTGGCTAACCAATCGGGGTAAAAAACTTCTTTAATGAAGCCGGCCGCTAATAACTTAGTTAGCTCTTTTTTGATAGCCTCTCGACGTTCGGTGGCAAATCTACCGAGGCGTTGTTTCTTAGGCTTTGCGCTCTCGTTGAGGTCAAGTTTGTGCTCGATCAACTCTTTGGGGACACTAGGTATGTCTAAAGGTTTTTTGCAAAGGTGTCCGCTTGTGCCCATATGAAGTCGACGAGCACGCTTTCCTATTTGGGGTCGAGATTGGAGCCGATGATGTCTGTCTTGGACGGATCCCCCGTTTCCTTGATGGCACGCATCTTCTTTTGTGTTGGAGCGTCGCCGTCTTCATCAACGATGGTTGCGACAAGCGAACCAAGTTCCTCTTGATCGGAAACGGCTACGGCCCTAACAACATACTCCATTGCTTCCTTTTCATAAAGGTAGGAGCATTTGATGTCGCCTCGAAGGGAGATGACGCCATGAGGGCCTGGCATTTTGGGCACTAGATAAGTATAGTGCGGGATTGCCATGAAGTTGAAAAATGCTGGGCGCCCAAAGATGGCGTTGTATGAAGTTTTGAAGTCTGCAACCTTCAACTTGATGAACTTGGTACGGAAATTTGCTGCCATGCCGAAGGTGACGTGCAATGTAATTTGCCCAAGAGGTATTACCACCTTGCCTGGTATGATCCCATAGAATGGGGAATCCACTGGTTTTAATGTTCCAACATCCAGGCCCATCTGCCTGAGGGTCTTAGCAAATATGATATTAAGGCCACTACATCCATCAATCAAGATATTGGTTAGCTTGTTGTGAGCTACCACAGATTCCAGTATGAGGGGGTATCATCTGGGCACTTGACACTGGCCCATTGATCTTCTCTGGACCAGGTGACCGGGATGTCTGACCACTTGAGGGGTGTGACCATCGCTGGCTCTGCAGCACATGCTTCGCATCTTGCATTTTTGCGGTTGCGTGAAGTATCGTTGACCGCAAGCCCACCAAGGATGATGTTGACGGTGTTCTGTATCTCCGGGAAACCGTCATCGTCTTTGCCGTGCCTGTCGTCGCCATCGTTATCATGCTCCTTCTTCTTCTAGGGCTTGCTGAAGGTTTCGATGAGGAGCCAGTAATTGGCCATCGAATGCTTGCTATCTGGATGGTAAGGGCAATGCTCCTTGAGAAGTTTGTTGAATTCCTCCTTCCTTTGCTTGGTGGTTGGTGCACCACGAATGGACTGGACAGTGGCCATGCTGTTGTCTGGTCTACGCTTTTGGGAATTGCCACTATTACGTTTGAAGGAGTCACAAGGCTGATCGTGGTTGACTCCCTAAGTCTTGCGTTCGTAGGTGGCGGGACACTTGCCGTAGCGGTCACATTCTCGGTTGTCGGTGTCCATCCATTGGGCCACCATCTTGTGGAATTCCTCCGAGTCGCTTGGACGGTTGCGACCAAAGTCGCGAAAAAGGGTGCGGTTGGTCATCCCGTTTTGGAAGTAGTCAATGACTTCTGAGTTGGGGATGGGGACGTAGGTTGCCTTGATCGCGAAGAATCGACGATTGTACTTGTGCAGAGACTCATCAGGCCTCTGCTTGTAGGTAGTGAGTTCATATTTATTGCCAGGGCGCTCAAAAGAACCCTGGTAGTTGCAGATGAATGCTTTTTTGAGCGCATGCCAGCTTTCGATGTTGTCTGGGCAGAGAGATTCCAGCCAGGTGAGGGGCGCTTGTTCCATGGCGATGGGAAAGTATAGCATCTTAGTGATGTCATTGCCTCTTTCCGCCTCGATGGCTGAAGAATATCGGTGTAGCCAGATGTTTGGATCCAACTTCCCGATGTAGTTGGTGATGCCTGAGGGCCTGAACTTGCGCGGGAAGGATTTAATGCAAATTTCTCGCGTGAAGCAAGGTAAGGCATCAGAATTGGGTACATTGTGTTCCCTGGGTTCCTCTCTGGTGCGCAACGTGACCTGTGTTCGGCCTGCCCTGATCTTGTTGATATGATGGTGGGCATCATTAGATGGATTGCCTCGTGTGCAAGTGGGCTACATAGGTTGATCGCGTGGCCCGGTGTTGGACTTCGATCGCGCATTGAAGCTACCATAGTGGCTGCTCTAGAGCTTCAGCCTCTGGAGGAGGAGCGGCTGCCATCGAAATGGTCGACCTAGATCACCGCAGCTTCAAGGCAAATTTTGGCTAGATCGATGCTTGGAGTGGCTTCGAATCCATCCAGGAGGCGTACTGTAGACATGATGTTGGCCGCCGGTGATTTGAAAATGCCCTCTTCATCAAATTCTTTGTTGAGGTTGCGGGCTCTGATGCGGCGTCCGAACTCGCGAGCTCGGTTGAGCTCAATTCGATGTTATCGATCCTCCTCTGTTTCTCCTTCGACCGAAGGGCCGTCTGAAGAAACGGATTCCTCATCACTTTCACCGCGGACGCTGGTGAAGAGTTGTCGATCTGGGTTGTTACGCCCAGATTGCAGGTCATCAGAGGTGACATCGAGCTCTCTGCCTTCCTGTAAAGGGAGTGGAGATGAAGTATCTGACGTCGTGAAGAAATCATCAGCTTCTCGGAGAGCTAAGATAGGATCAATGCTAGGCCAATGAATCACGACTCCCGAGGGAGTCGTGGTCATAATAAGATCTTGGTTGATCCGGTGTAGCTGGTTGAACGTCCTTGCAAGTCATGCTTGGAAGATCGAAGACGAATTCAATAATCCGAACGGGAATCGAGGTGGTCTCGATCTAGTTGGTGAACAAAAGGTTGTTCTTGCTCCACTGACTACTGGCGTGGAGCACCTTCCGACGAGCTGCGGGGTTATTCTTGGCCTGACCTCCTGTGTGGTGGTGGTCACAGTCCTGATTGAAGTACCCTGGCTGACGTCAGAGGTAATCTTGAGACCACCGGGTAGGCATGTATGGCGACGAGCAAACTGGCCTTGCTTCCTAGGAGTAGCGGGGTCAGTGTTGTTACGTGTCAGAGTAGGACTCTGTTTCGGCCTCCAAGTACTTCTCCATGTTGGATATGATCCAAAGATCGTGTCGGAGTTGGGCACGCTTGGCGACCTTCGCGGTGTGATCCGCGCAGGCAACGATGTTGACGATGTCGCTTCACTGCTTAATTCATGATGAAGCTTGCCATCCTGGTCTGCGATACACAGCCAGGAACCAAAGACGAAGGTGGCACCTTCTTCGAACATGATGTCAAGGGAGGCGCTAAAGGATGCCGTCGATTCAATAGCGGATTCTCGACGAGAAGATCCCACGGACGACGCCAAAGTATCGGCAATTTATGATGACAAGATCCTCGCCGAGAGAGAGGTTTAGGGAGAAGTCATCGGGAATTTAGAACCGAAGGTAACAAGAAACAATTTTGACATGTTCAGGCCGCAATGTGCGTAATACCCTATGTCTTGTTTGGTGTATCTTGTATTGATTGATGTGTTTGAGGGGGTCCCTGCCTCCCCTTATATATTTCGGGGACAAGGTTACATTAGAACCGTATAGGAATAGGAGACTTTTACAAGTTAATCTCTAATTTCCAAATACAGCATATCCTAACCGACTAGAACTAATCCTAGTCTCGACCATCAAGTCTTGTGTGTGGGCCGGCCCATATGGCGGCCTACCCGAGTTGTTTTAGTCCAGTAGGACTCTACACCATCACACATCATTTATGTAGAGGCCAAGCTCATGGCTAAGGTCACTCAAACTTTTAGAATCAAAACCATGTGGATAAAGCTTTGCTAAGTTCATCAATTTTTCCATATCAAAATCATGAAATGTCTCATGGACTAAAAGCAGTGGAGCAAATAAGCAATTCTGGCTCATCTCACTGAAGCGACCATCAAGCTCTTGAAGTATCCAATCAATAGTATCATTAAAACAATCGACCAGATAGTAGTGGTTGTTTGTAATTCTAGATTTGTGCCTATGCTTATTTGGATCAACAAATTCGTCTTCCATGACCAATTTGCAAATATCATTCTTGTCACAAAATTCATGCACATCATCTAATATTTTTTCCCACTTTTCCCTTCTAAACTCATCCAACTCGCATCAAGATGCTTTCACACATTTAATAGCATTCACTATGTCCTGATCCTTTCGTTGCAGTGCCAATGATAAACTATTTGTGATTCCCGATATAGCAAATATGTGGTGCAAATAAAAGACAAAATCAAAAGACTGGAAGTACTATAAAAGCTTTGATACTTGATCTCTTGTTTTCCAATCTTTCTTATCATTTTCCACAATTTCTAGCACCTTTACTATTGTAGGAAACAAGTCGACCAAACTTTTGAGAGACTTATAATGGGAATTCCAACAGTATCTCCGGGCATTTGAAGACTTTGCTCTTGATTCAAACATGTACAAGTTTGAAGTTGCCCACAGCCTAATGCCTTACTCATTTCTATAAGATTAATATCTCTAATCTAGTCCCTTCTCATAGAAGAACCACCCACCACATTCAATAAGGTAGAAATAATAGTAAAAAAAATCACTGACCCCTTTATGCTTTCTCACAATGGCCACGTAGACTAACTGAAGTTGGTAAGCAAAACAATAAACATAATAAGCTGAACTATTTTCTCTCATGGTCAATGGTTTCAAGCCATTGAACTCACCTCGCATATTGCTAGCACCATTATATCCTTGTCCCGTAACTTGCTTTAAGCTCAACTTAAGTTCAACAAATAGTTCATCAATAGAGGACTTGAGAGAGGTAGATGTTGTTTCAGTCATGTGAACAGGACCAACCAATCTTTTTTTTTCAAAATTCCACATTTATATACATATCTCAAGACCACGACCATTTGTTCTTTCCGAGAAACATCCCTTGACTCATCAACTAGCAAGCAGAAAACATCATCCCCAATTTCTTCTAGAATAGCATGTAACACCTCCATTGCAAAACATTGCACAATATCTCTCTATTTCAGGAGCAACAAAAAGACTATTTTTTTTCTGAAATTCTTTTACCAATTGCTTTTCTTAATGTTGGATTTTGTTCTGCTGCAAAATCATGAAGTTCCTTAAAGTTTCCTTTATTTAAGGAATCCATTGAGTCATTGTGGCCCCGAAATGGCAATCCTTGCTTCACCAATATTCTTGCAACATTAATAGACCCATACTACTGATTAAAATAGTCCTTCTTTGCAGATTCACTCACAACACGAAAAGCAACATCGATGTGTTGATTTGTTACACACACTTCTTCATTGCTATGTAGTGTGAGCTCCCCACATCACCAACATGATTTCTCAACCTTTCCTTTCTATGGTAACCATTCCAACCATTTTTGATAAATTCATCGTTTCCAACATCATTCTTAAATCTCTAAACAAGAAACAAGAAAAAACAATACGCCCTGTCTTTTGACTCACTATATTCAAGCCAACCTTTAAATTCATTGAACCATTCTAGAACAAATCTTCTCGAACCTCCTCAATCTCTGTCAGTGGAACTAAATGTGCGAGGTTGACACGGACCATTCTCCAAGTACTTTACCCTCTGTCTCAGATTAGGATGGTAATCATATATTTGTTTCCTTAATCTCAGATCAAATTTAATTTCCTCTTCCCAGTTAATATCATCCAAACATGAATTCCGGGCATTGTTACCACTATTCGGCTCTGGCGCCTTCCTTTTAAAAAATCGTTCCATTATTAACCTACCTACGATAGCACACAATTCTAATGAATGTAAATATTTTCTTATTTCTAGTACAATCTCCTGTCTCCATAACAAATAAACAAAGTCAGTTAGGGCTTTCAAGTACAATTAAACATCCAGTTAGTACCTTGGTCTTTGGTTGTTGTTGGACGTGGATGCGTTGCTGGCCTACTGGGAGCTTGGGACTGGGACGGGGATGAGTGGATGACTGCATGCAGTCTGCAGTTGCAGATTGCCTTCCTTCCAGGTGTGCGGTGTGGCTGTGGCGTGGTGGAAAAGACCAACGCCGTCGCTGTGCAGAAGATGAGAAGAGGAAGAGACATAGAAGGCCAGAAGGGCTGGGTGTGACACCCTAGAAAACGTTCTAGAGTATTACTATACTACACTACTACAAAATTAGCAAGAAATGGATAAAGCAAAGAGCAATACAAAAAAAAAAACAACAACAGAGTACGCGAAAACATCAAACAAGATAGATAGATACTTCAACAGTAATAGGATCATTCTAGCACTCATAATAGCAACATTATTCAAATATTATTAAGTTTAAATTAAACATAGATCGACCACTCAAACAATAGACTCCAACAAAGCTAACATAAGTTCTTTATTATAGCTTCATGAAAACAACTAGAAACATGTGCTAAAGTGAAGATGTGTGTTGCTATTGCCCATCCCACGTTAATGTCCTCCAAACTCAAGCACCTGAGTTGTAAAAAAGAAAGCGCATAAGGTTTATGAAAAACACATCAACATGTAAATGTCTTTAACAATGTTATTGGACCATAGTTTATTTAAATAACCATTTAAGTGATAGCATCATAATAAGATATTAGGGAAAATATATGTTCAAATAATAGTTAAAACAACAATAACTTCATATTTATGAACTTCTATGCATATGCAAAAATGCAAATGGTGCAATGCAATGTATGATTGCACTTCTACGCTCAAATCCAAAAAACGAGAAGTGAGGGTTACCACATTGCTCATTTCATTCTGCGTTGCTGTACTGGTACTTATCGCACCAACATCAAGCTATGGTGTCTTCTTATGCATTCAAAGGAAACTGCAAAAATGCAAGATTTGTCATGTATGCACTTCATCATCATATACTTCAACTCAACCACATATAATCCATAAAATGATCATAAATAGTTTAAGACATAGAGATAAAATTATATTTAGCAATTTAACATGCTAGTGTGAAGTATTATAATTAGTGGAGGTAATTCAAATAGCAAAGTTAAAGCAAGGGGCCACAATGCTACATTTACTTGCATTCACCAATCAATAAGAGAGAGCTAAGCACGCTCCGAAGGGGCTCCACCTGATCATATAAGTAATTCTCAGCATAAAAGAAAGCATACCAATATTTCAAACAATGAGTAAAGCCCTCCTACACTCGAAAGCCCCAAACAAGACAAAAAAACGTCAAAATTAGCTAAACCACAATCATCCTACAAGAGCAGCACAACTTCTCTTTTTGTATTCTTTAATCCACAATAGTAATGCTCATAAATAAATACATTTTCATAAGCAAAAGAGAAAGGGGGACAACTTCCATTTGTCAAAACACTTATATTCACAAGGAAAAATTGTCCTAATCTTCACTTCAATTCAGACTACAGAATATGTCTTGAGTTCTGACAGTCGATGGTAAAATCTTGATATCTCCTAAACCACTCATCCAAAAATTATCCAGAGACGGTAAAATTATGACGCCTACAACTTTGATATTGATCATCCTTACAATTAAGTGCAGTAGGACGACCAATCCAGAAATACCGTTACCGCTGAATCTGACAGACAAGTATGATAGTCCAATTGGAAATATAATATCTGTAGATATATTCATCCAAAAATTATGCTCTATGCCAATCCAGAAAGCTTGATAAAAACTATAAAACTCTGGTATTCAATGATGGAACAGATTCATAAAATACATCAGAACAAAAATGTCATCTTCGACCTATGATATCTCCTAAACCATAATGTCAATTACAAAATTAGACTTCATGGACAGACCTCTGAGTCTTCTACAAAAGATTCGACACGTTAGAAAATTGATTCAGCCTCTAAGTTAGTCCAGTTGGATGAGCATCAGAAACTACCGAATCTGTCAGCTTCAGCGACTAGTTACGCGATCCAATTCTAATTCCCCCACTAATCCAACACAAGATACCATAAATCTTATCCAAATTAAGGGGATTAGATCAAAACCAACTTACCTTAGCTCCCAAAACCTAGGGTTTCGTGCAACCCTTCCTTCACTTCTATTCTCTTCTTCCTTTCTCCTCCCTCCCTCCTTTGGTCCCTTGGCAGCAGTAGATCAGCAAAGGCAGCCAGGGAAAGGTGTGCACATGTTGAGAAGGCAGAGAGACAGGGAAAAAGGAGGAGTCACTGGTTTTAATGGAGATGAGGAAAAACCAAAAGGCTTAGTTACTATTAGTGCAAGAGGAAGATAAAAAGTCTGTCTCCTTCCGTTGCTGAAGGTTGAAAGGTCATGTTCTATTTTTTTAAAAAAAACTAAAATAAAATCATGTCATAACCAATCCAATGTCCAAATGGAACATATTAGAAGTAAAATGGAAGTGTCTCAGGTCATCCATATGAGATATTGTTCACAAGGTCAATTTTTGTCTCTTCGAAACACCCGATCAACAGCTATATAAAAATTTCTCACGTGTTACATTCTCCCCTCCTTTAAGGAATTCATCCCCAAATTCTATCATACCACAAAGATAATTAGGTATCTTTTCACCAAATCTCAACCACTCCCTTTGAAGAGTTCTTAAACGAATGCTTACCTCATATAGCACCTCAAATACATCCACCTTGTTCAGCATAGAGATTAGCCAACCCGCTGCCTCGACTCTAGTAGTACTACCTTCAAATGTGTTGAGCTTGAAGCCAATCCCTCGTGGGGATATTGCACCAACAAAAGAACCAATCTTGGTGCAACCTTCATCGAGTTCCCAATCTCATCTCGCATCTCCTGAATCATAACCAACAGTTCCGTCTGATCAACATCAGCTTGAGGGTTAGGTTGGCCACTAGCATTAGGACAACCACCTCTACAAATAGAAGCAAGTACAACTACCAGCATTAAGTAAAAAAGGCACACACATTGAATTCAAACAATACAACACATAACCACACAACCTTTATGACTTGAAGCAAGCCACTTACATAATCTAAACCAACACCTTAAGCATCAATGCTATTACTTAATCTTACACCTTGGTGACACAACCAAAACTATCTCGCGTAGACACTTAGAAAACTATTTGGCTCATATCCTTATCATAACTCAAGCCAAGCTAAAGATGACCTCTTCTTTAGGGGAAGACCATGAACTGGAGGTTGAGCTGAAACATCACCACTCCATTCAATGGGACAAGGCACACACCGACCAACCTATATGATGTATCGAGATCAAATAGTTAGGGTGCACGGTATTGTGGCTGTTGGCGCTCCTTAGCGGTACACAAATTGGAGTTTTTGGACTAATTCATATACTAACCCGCCACTTGGCACATGGAATAATCCCGTTTTCACATATGCACATATTTTTGGAGGATTTTGGTTTATGCAGGTTTTTGAGTTATAAATGAGCATTTTTGGACGAAGACCAAGATCACCACTGACCTCGAAAAATGTGCAAGGGCAAAAGCTTGAAGAACACACTCGGATGACTTTGGAATTAAGGAAAATCACGTAGAAATTTGGAAAGTTATCAAAGATTCAATTTTATCCCAAGAAAATGATGTCAGAAGGGCCACATATGTGAAGGACATAAGTTACCAATTTAGAGAGGAGTTCGCACACGAAAGAGAAGGCCATGATGGGCAAAAAAGGGGCTAGGCCAGCCGACCTGTCATGTTTTTGCGCCGCCTCAACCTTCCCTTCGAGCTAGGGTTCCCTCGGACTATAAATAGTGTATGTCTTATAGAAACTGGTAGCAAATTCCCACCAGAGGGCCGCCGAATCGAAGGAAGGCACACGGGACGACCACGACAAGTTTGGAGGATGACTAGTTCTTCGCCGAAGATTTCTACACCATGAACACCGTCGCCATGACTAACTATGGGGTGAAGCCCTTGCTTATCCATGGGGATTGTAAGGTGACCTTGGTTTGTAAGCGCCGACATACTGTGATATCAATCTATCTTGTACATAGATTCCAGTCCTCTTGGCTTGATGAATTATTACCCTAGTGCAGTGACAGTGTGTGGGTGGGAACGACATCGATGATTTAGATTTGATAGATTAGATTGGCACTTTAACTCGGCGGTTGCATAACTAGGTGATCCTAAAACCCTATGGGCATACATTCTCTATATCTTGTGCTCACTAACCAAACATCACTTTCTTAACCGTTGATCTTAGTTTGATTATCTTTAGTTTAGATGAGATTAGGTTTAGTTTTATTCATAATCATCACCTTAGGGGACCCTCCAAACCACGTAATTAGTGCTTACATAAGCGTAGAGATCTTCTTGTTTCACGGATTGATAACCATGGGGGAACACTCTAAGGGAAAAGTTACAGCCGACCCGTGCACTTGTGGTTCATAATTGACGTGGCTAAGCACCATTAACAAGATTTTCTTGCGCCGTTGCTAGGGAGCAAGATTGTTTTGCTACGTTTATCTTTGTATTAATTTTCTTGGGTTCTAACCCCTAATCTATTTCTAGAAATTTTTCTTTTTGTTTTATTTGTTTTGTTTGATTAGATGCGTCTTCTCATTCACCCCGTGGAGGAGGAGAAATCATTGAGGGATTATGCAAACCTAAGATCGAAGGACTTTGACATGCAAAGATCGGATTCAATACTCCACGTCCTCAAGTATGAGATCAAGCCTCAAATCATCAAAACGGCGGCCACAAATCCGTTCAGAGGAGAAGAGACGGACAATCCATATAGGCACATCAAGTGGTTCACTATGCTATGTAACATGGTGCAACAAGATGGAGTCCCCTTAGCTTGGTTCTGGTGGAATCTCTTCCCATATTCACTTGTATAGAAGGCGAAGAGGTAGCATGATCTAGCGTCTTTCAAGGTGAAAGGAATTGTGATGAGTTGATGAAGAAGTTTTGCGAGAAGTTCTTTCCATTAAGCAAGGTTCATCACATCCGGAAGCAAGTGCTCATTTTTTTGCAAATAGAAAACGAAGGAATAGACAAAGCTTGGGATAGGTTCAACGATTTGATCGAGCAAGGACCCAAGTTAGGGATCACCGGTGATGTACTCTTGCACACTTTCTATTTTTCCCTAACCCCCCGAGTGCACAATGTTCAAATGAGCGCAGGAGGTGATCTCATGAAGAAAACACTCACAGAATCCGCTCAAATACTACAAAGAGTAAGCAAGGTGGCGACCATGCAAAGGGATTGGGAAACACACAATTCTACAAGCTGTGAACAAGATTATCAACCGGCGATGCTTGCTGAAATTTTCGGAAAAGGTGCCCTGGAGTTGAAGGAAGAGAAACCGAAGCATCAAAAATACATGGGAGCAACTCAAGATGAAGATGCACTTGCTCAAGGTTCAACAAAAGAAGACTCGGGAGACGGAAGAAGAAGCTTGGAAAGTGCAAGTTCATTAAGGCCTCATTCAAACCAAAAGAGATCGGCGAGGGCCATAGAACTAGACTTCCCTTCAAATCCACACACGGAATACATTTTGGAGAAAGAATTGGCTGGAGAGTTTATTTGGAAGTTCTTTGAAGAAGAAGGGAGGATTAACGATAAAAACGACAAGGAGGTGAGAAGAATCTTGGGCATGAGGCCCAAATTGTCGCCTTTCGCACACATAGCCCAAGAATACACCATCGAAAGTAACCAAGACAAAGGTATGTGTCGGTGCCTGATTTGGTCACACTGCTACTAACTAGTGATCGCGCTGCTAACCACTCGCTCTGATGGCAGATTTGCGGGATTGAACTCGGGACGCGAGGATTTATCCAGGTTCCGGCCGAGCGGCCGTACGTCCAGCAGAGGTGCGTAGCACCGAGTTTCGTGTTGCTCGTAGTAGGGGATTACAAGCAAGGTGGGAGAGGGAGATGGGCTCCCAAGTCCCTGAGTCGGGGGGTTGAAGGTGTCGTGTTCTTGTGTGGTGAATGTGCGTGTGTAGCCTCCTGGTTGTTGCATGGGCTTCCCTCCCCTTTTATAGACCAAGGGTGAGGAAATCCATACATGTGTGATCGTGGTGCTAACGTTTATAAGATGTAATGTGCCATCCATTCCGTGCACTATACAAGCGGGAATCGCGCCTTCCAACTCTTTCTGACGGTATGGGAGTCACCATCATTGACTTCATGGCAGCTGGCCGTTGCTTCGAGGGATGTCGCTCGAGGGTGGGGTGAGAGAGGCCGCGCCTTCCCTGCAACTCTTTGGGGGTCCTTCCTCGAGGCTTTGCGACGGACTCGGGACGAGACCGATTGTGGGGTTGTAGGCACAGTGGTACTGCCTGACACCAACCCTATCCGCATAGAACTTGGCGCAGGGCCACAATGTCTAGCTCAGTCGGAGGCGACCAGTGTCCCATCCGAAGCGTGGTGAAGTGGAGCGTGCGGTCGTGTCCTGCATTTAATGCCTTGCAGGGGCCTGGCATAGGATTCTTCGAGGCTTGGCTGGTGGCCTCGACCGCGGAGGGGTCGAGCTTGACGGAGATTCCTGTTCGAGGGTGAGGGGCACCCTCGAACGAGACGGAGATTTGTTCTGCGGGGGCGTCAACGTGGTGGACCCTTATCGGGCTGCCAAGCTTTGGGCTTGCCTTTGTCGCTGATGCGGCTTAACTGCTGGGCCGTCTTGGGCCATTCTTTGGGGTACCCCTTAGTTTGGTACCCGATAGTAGCCCCCGAGGGTGTTGGGAAGTGTGGCGGACCACTCCGAAATTATTCCAAGTTAAGTACCTTGGGACCACTAATCACGTAGTCAGGCACTTAATCCGGAATAAGCTGGAGCACCGTCGGATTAAACCCGATTAAACCACGTACTTTTCTCGATCGAAACAACAGCACGCCCACACGAAGGTGAGTTCCAGAGATTACAACATTCCACAAATTAACTTACAGAAATAGGTATCACAAGTTATTACAAACCAAGTTTGAAATGAAATCAGAGTATCAAAGTCTTGCAGCGGAAATAAAATAGTTCATTGCAGCGGAAGAAAATAATCTAACGACGATACAAATAACTCCGTGCTGAAGCCTGCCACGAAGCTACTCCTCCCGATCCTCGGCAGAGGACGGAACCCATTCGATGTGCCAGCCAGGTGGAACCTGGGCAGGCCAAGACAAAGCATCGACATCCAACGGTGTACCTGTAAATCAATGCCACAAGCAAGGCTGAGTATACTAATACTCAGCAAGGCTTACCCGTCGGGTGAAATTTATATCACCGACATCTAGACAATGAGAGGCTTTTGGCTGGTGGGTTTGTTTGCCAAAAAGCAACTAAAGGTAGATCCTTGCTTTCAAGTTTTAGCATCATATTCTAGTACATTTAACCATTCTAGATTAGCATCCTCTCTAAGCATACAAGTGGTGCAATACAATTTAATTCATAGAACAAGTTTATAAATCTCAAAGTTTCACTTGTTACTCAATGTAGCCAGGCGGTCAAGCAGTCTCATTAACCGCGAGAAGCGGACAGTTCGAACCGAATTTTGCTACCTGGCCAGGGGAAACCCAACACACACGGATACTCTGCTTGCTATAAAAGGCACAAGCATTTCCCAACCTTTCCCATCGATCCACAATTCGGAACCGGGTCCATTTCCTTAGGATAAAGGTTTACTGCTTCACTCACAGTCTCACGCATATATCCACAAGTGTACGGCAGGGGAAAACAAAGTTTCCAAGGAGAGATGGCTATCGACCCTAGCTGCTTCAATCTGGTACCGGGCTTACCGATCCCCATGCATCGCATGCATGTGGTACGTTCAAAAACTTGACAGCTCTTTCTACACATTTCGACCTTAATCAATTATCATACACGGACGGGAGATCTACATCTATCATCCCGCCCGTCAATCCTTATGATTCCAACATAAGTAAAGACAAGCAATTCCTAAGTCTCGCGAGTGACAGGAAATCACTCGACTTGTAACGGACCTAAAGCAATGCCCTATCGATCCTTTCATACTAGTATTGCAAGTCATAGGTACTAGGAAATGTGCAGCTAAGGTATTCAATCAACTCCTTGAACGTAAATGCACAAACATAGAGAATTCAAAGTGCATAATTTGGTAAAGTTAGGTTATGCTCCGGGGCTTGCCTTCTTGCTCGGACTGGTGGTTAGCCTCCGGGTTGGTCGATCCTGCACCGGCACCTTCCTCCGGGACTTCTTCCTCGTCTGCGGGGATGAGGTGATAGTCGCCGTCCGGGATAGCGCCTTCTACATGAGATGCATAACTTAGGGTGGCTGTTCTGGAATTTCAGATTCCATTTATTTTATTCTAACTAACTACAAAAAGGTTTATTCTTTTATATAAATCGATTTCCATCTAGATTACTTCTCATTTTTGTTTCTCCTTTTCTGCTCATCATTTTTATCTATAAACTTTATGACAGCTACTGGAGTATAAGAGCTAAGCTCACTCCAAAATTTAGCTAAATCTGAGCTACACATAATTTACTAAAATTAATTCAATCTGCTGCCTGCAGAAATGAAATAAATTCATATAAAACTGGAAATACATCCAATTCAGGAAATCTTCCTACCAAAGCTAGTCATAAGTACAAGGAGGGCTCTGGCCAAGTGGTGGCTCAAAATAACCCTTGGGTAGTCCTCAATAAATTCCTATCCAAAAACACATATTTATTTATTTGCTAGCCTAAACAGAGCAAAAATTAAGTTTTTCATTTTTCTCAGGTGTGCTAACAAGTTTTTAGTCCTCTGGAGCAAAATGGTGATTTTTCACTGCACAGATTATTTTTAAAGATTTCTGCACTGCAAAAAGACAGAAAACACATTTTAATTTATAACTGGAGATACATTTCATATTTTTAGGTCCCCTTTGGACACAAGCTGTCCAAAGTCACTACACACAACATATCCAAAGCTCAACCCTAGCGGAGCTCTGGATTTGAAATGGTGCACTACTTTCCATTTTCATAGTTTGAATTTTAGCTCAAAACCAGTTCATCAAAAGTATAAACATGTCTAATAGAGATTGTAGTTTAGACTCTCACGAATCCAGAGAGTATTTTTGTGCATTTTTCTGATTTTTTTACGATTTTTAATGGATTTTACAAGATTCGGGAAAAACAAATCTAGTTTTAAGAATCTATTTTCGCAGGGAACCCTAGAACTTTCAAAACTTCGTGAACGAGTCCCTGAACTTTTGCGCAGAGACCCCTAGACAAACGAAGACGATGGAGAAAGGCCCTCGGCTCTCGCCGGAGTTGCGCCGGCCAAACGGCGGCGAACTAGGCTCGGGGAAGTGGGGGAAAAGCTTCCTGGGCTCACCACGAGTCGTTTGGGGACGGTTTGGAGGCCGGGGATGGTCGGAGTTTCGCCGGCGACGAGGTGGTGGCGGCGCGGCCGCCGCGGCTTCTACGCCGGTGAGCTCGGGGTCGTTCGCCGAGGTTCGAGGGGTCCTAGAGCACCAGTGGAGCTCGAGGAAGCCAATGGCGTGCTCGGTTGACCTCGGGGACGGCTCGGAGTAGGGGCTCGACGTGCGGGTGCTCCGGTGGCCGAAAATCGCGATTTGGGGGAATTCACGAATTCTCGCCGGAGAAGGGACAATAGCTTGGGGAAAATGGGGGAAAATGGAGCTGGAGTAGAGGGCTAGCTTCGTGCGGGACGAATTTGGGAATGGTGGAGTGTGGGAGGCGAATTTCTCGGAGGAGCTCGGCTCGGTTCGCGCGGCGCGAGGAAGAAGAAGACCGAGCGAGCGCGGGGAAGTGGAAATGGCCAAGTGAGCGAGTGAGAGGAGGGGTGGGAGTGCGCGGTGGAGTGCTTGGGCACGCGAGAGTGGCACAGTGCGGCTTCGGGAGCGTGCGAGCGCGTGGGTAGCTGTCGCGGTCGTCATTGATGGCGCGGCGAGCTCGAACAGAGCGCACACGCGCGGTTGGGCATCAAAGATCATCGCGTGATGAAGTGGAGATCCTCAGCAGAGGATTTGGCGCGACGCGAACGGACTCTACCGCCTGCAGTGCGCTCGGCGCGGCGCGAGCGCGCGTGCGGCCACGGCGGCGCGCGACCGTATGATGGCGCTCCGCGGCGCGAGGCAGCAGTGCGCCGTCGCCCGCGACGTGACGGTACGGAAGGCTTGGACAAACGCGTGAGGACAAAAGCTAGCTGCCGCCGCGGCTCGGCCGACCCGACGCGGTCTCCGCCAGACGCCGGCCACGTGGCGGCCGGACTCCGGCCGGAGCAGAGCGCGCCAGGGGCGAGCTGGCAGCCCCGTGGAGCTCCTTTGCCCCTTTTGAACCTTCTCCAAAAATTTGAGCTGAACTTCGAAACGTGTAAAATTAAAAGTTGGAGTTTGAGGTGTGGGACACAACTTTCGAGCTTGGACCAGGCACTTAGACCAGGCGCTACGGCGCTTCGAGCTTGAACCGCAAGCTCGAGCTTGCCGAGCCTCGAACGGTCGGAAACGCCGCTCGAGGGTGAGTGCCCCCTCGAGCTTGGCTGCGAAGCCTCGAGCGTGCCGGAACGTCGCTCGAGGGTAAGTCCTCGAGCTTGGCTGCGGAGCCTCGAGCGTGACGGAACGTCGCTCGAGGGTAAGTGCCCCCTCGAGCTTGGCTGCGGAGCCTCGAGCGTCCTAACGTGCGGCCTCGAATCGTGACGGACTGCGGGGCCTCGAGGGTCCTATCGTGCGGCCTCGAATCGTGACGGAAACTACTGGCTAGGCTCGATCGTCACGGACATACTGGCTAGGCTCGATCATCACGGACATGCTCGATCGTCACGGACATACTGGGTAAGCTCGATCGTGACGGACATAGCTCGATCGTCACGGACAATACTTAGGGCTCGATCGTCACGGACATAGCTCGATCGTCACGGACATACTGGTTCGAGGGTCATCAAGCGAAACAAACGCCGTGGCGAGGTTGTCGTGAAGGGCTGTTGGTGATGACAACTACTCTTATTGTCGGAGATTTTTAAGTTCAGTACCAAAATCTTGAGATTTCAGTTGGGTGTCACCAGACCCTTGTTTTTGAATTTCAGTTTGAATATTTGGTCAATTTCTGAATTCGAACCCCATTGTTTTGCCTTATCTTCCTTTTTATTAATTATTTTATTTAACGTCTCCCTCCTTTCTTAGACCCCTCAATAGTGTCACTAAACATCAGAGGTATGCTGCTCAAAGAGAGTTTTCAACTTAAAGTCCTACCTCCTTTTATTTTGAGAGTAAAAATCTTATTTTAACTTAAAGTTAAAACATGGACACATACATGGAGGTTAAAAGCTTATTTATTTTATATGCTCAACTTTTAATTATGTCGTTAACAACTTGACATATATTAAATATTAATTAATTTACATCCTTTGTATTTTATGAAAGCTCATATTGTGAACAAAATCTCATTTTATTATTAAAACCTCAAGATTGCCACATGTAGGCTATGATTAGAACTGCAAGCTTTATTAGTCCAAGTGTTTAACCCTAACATTAAATCGTTAACAATTATTTTACTAAAGAACATCAGGAGCACTCTAAATATTATTCTATTTATAGCCCAAGGTGAGCTCCTTTAAAAGGGTGTGTGACCGTGTGTTTTTCATCCCATGTTTAAGTTGGTCTTTCAAACTTGATTTCCTATGTTTGGTAGATTAAGCATCTGAGTTATACATAACTCACCAAGGTTGCAAATGACACTTTTAGATACACAACTTTCATTTGAGAAAGTGGTTTGGTTTTATAATTAGAACATACTTTCCCAAACCTTTCATATTGATCAGACGTTTGTGATGTGGACAACTCTTATTTAAAATTTTAAATTAGAACCTTGCCTTCTGAAGGTCATTAATATCGTTAGTTGGAATTATTTCATGTGTTGACTTCACATGAGCCATTAGTCCTTTAAGACCTTTAGGGCATAGAAGCATTTCTTAATTTGCCGTTAAATCCTGATTTCTTTTTAGGAAATTTTTATGCGTCGTCTCGAGAGTATGTATTTAGAGTTTTGTCGTGCAACTTGTAAGAGAAGATGTTTAGATTTGTACTAGAAAAGTTTTTGTTGGGTTCAAATTTCAAGAACCAAAGCACGAGTACAAACTTAACAATCCTCATGTATAATTCTCATTCCTACTAGTGATTTAGTTTCAGGGTTTATAGTTCCTTAGTTTGTTTAATCACTCTTACTTATACGCTTTAAACACCAGGGGTGTTACAGCCTACCCTCCTTAAAAAGAATCTCGTCCCGAGATTCGCATAGGGAGGAAAGGTGGACATTTTATTAGAAGAAAGAGGTGTTGGTTAAAGAAACGCAGATACTACGCACCCAAGTTCTTACAGGTTCACAGCTTGGAGATGATAATTGATACCGGATCTCCGATACAACATCAACATCATTCATGTGGGAGCGGTGATGAATGTAGACATGGAAAGCTAAGAGCATCAAGGTTTGGCACACAAGGCAAAAGTAATACACCACTATGGTCCAGTGAACTCCAGGGCCAATCGGGGAAAAGAATGGGCAAGCCATGGATGGTGTCAAAAAGTCGAAATCTTCCTTGCTCGTCGACTTAATTCTTGTGGAATCCTCAGGTGACTTTTGCTCGAACTCCTTCTTCGGTGAAGTTGGTGCCGTAGACCTTGGTTAAACGACAAGGTGGTTGCCGGGAGGGGCACTTCCTCGTGGCTTTACAAAAAGGTGGAGGCAGAGCTTGCTTGTCAAAGAACGGAGGACACGGTGGAGAATGGGCAGCTTGGGTACCGTGGAGGTCGCCGAAGAGAGGCGAGAGCGGTGGAGTGGTGTGACTCAAGTGGAGCACCTTGGAGTGATGGCAGCCATTGGAGAGGCTGCATTTATCGACGGCCGGAGCGGAGCAGCGATAGTGGGGTGTCGACAGCAGGAGGTAGGGGCCGGCAATGTGATTCCCTGGGTGACGGGACGGTGGTACGACGACAACTGGGGGAACGTTGGCCAGCCGCGGTAGGGAAAAACGACGAAGGTGATAGTGGACTGGTGAACGGGGCAGAGCACACGACGCACGGATACAGGGGGGGGGGTCAAACTGGCCCTTGAAACCCTGACGTGATGGTGGGAGAAACAGAAGGCAAAGGTGATCTTTGAGACTGTAGATAGTCACGGGCAAGACGCTTAACCATTTGTAGGTCTTAATTAAACAATGATTTACCTACTTTTATATCAACAGGAACAAGGAATGAACTCTTTAGCATTCTCCTAAGAGAAAAGGGATGGTTAATGATCAACGAGGTTATGAGATGAAAAGAGTGCCCAAAAGATTTTTAAAACTAGCCCACATCATACCATGATCATGACATGACGTTACACGGGGTTGCTGCCCAAATTCTAAGACGAGCTAAAAGGAACAACACGGATGGGGCAATAAAAGATCTACTTATGGCAATGAGGGAATACACCTAGAAAAGGTGGTGTGGTATGGAAATTTTGGGAAATTCTTGCTCAAATTTTTATCTTAATTGTCAAATTGCCAAACTTAAGCACTTTACCATGGTATACACGGCATGTCCATGATGAGGTGCACATGATATGATACACATGCACATGAGCGTATGGTGCATATGCTTATGAGAGTATGATGTACACGCCGTGATGCAAGTTAGTAGACCTCACACCACATAATTAAAATTCATCATTGCGGAACAATTAGTGAGAGTAAGGAAGTATCTATTTGGGTTGTCAATAAAGGTCTTTGTGGGTCATATTCCCGCATACCAAGATACCAGCGTGCTCCAAGTGACTCAAGCGTGTGGCTGCAGCACACACACGAGATCCTAGGTTCCATCACGGCACCATAGGTTAGGGAATACAATACCACAATAAATTCAGAGGGAACAACCCAATTGACACCAGGAGGGAGAAGCATTCATGAGTTAGATGCACATGTGGTTAGGTACCAAAAGATTATCATGATGCAAATGACATGTTAATGGATATGTAATGCCATGCACATGAATTGCTTATAAAGGAATAAAATGCATATTGTGTCTATAACTGATTATGCATAGAAAAAGTGACATTGACCCAATTTTGCATATTCATTTCAATTATTTATATTATCTTGAGCAAGAACAACAGCATAGGATCCAAGGATTAAGGAATCAAGTTACTTCGGTACAAGGTATCAATGTTAAACAAAGTTAAGTAAATCAAATCGGTATGAGAGAGTTGGTGAAGACACCTGAATCAAGGTATGAGTTTAAACTGTATAGAATCAGACAACAACGGAGGCACGACTCATGCTTGACATCCAAACCTTCACAATTGGTCCATGTCAAAGCACACCAAACAATTATCCTATTTCACAAGAAGGAAACAAGAGGGATAAAAGGCACTGGGCCAAGAGAGTGGAGTGAAGTTGTTTACATACCATTGATTTACTACAATTTTCGAAGGGGTAGAAAGTGAGTGGAAGACATGAGAGCTGGAAATGAGTGGAAGAAAATTTGTAGTAAACAGATCTAACATCCAGAGTTATTCATCTTTGGTCAGGTAGTAGGAATTTGGTAAGCTACACATTGCTTTGTATCTCAGACGCGGATCTAGTGGTTAAGTTGGTCAAAACTTTCAATCTAGGCTTCTCGGTTTAGATGGATTTTCAGCACACCGAACCATATGTTCCCTTTTTATTTTGGGGCTGAAACTTTGTGGGTGTTTCCATTATAAATTTCAATTTAACTTTGGTAACCATCTTACATCCTAGAAAGACCATCTTCAGGTGGTAAAAGTTTTGACAAAAATCATGTTGCAGGATATGCACTAGATAATAGAAATCCAATATCTCTGGCTGCAACCTTAAAGCTTCATAACTCCAACTTGAGTAGACCAAAAAAAAATTCTCAAAATTCCCCAAAGTGTTGACATGTTTGTGTACAAGTTTACTGTTCATCATTTCATCAAATTTGAGGTTAACATGGTGCAAAAATTCAAATTCTTAACGACTGTCCCCAGAATATTTAGTAAGACAGGAGGTCGGTATTTGGTCCATATGTCGAGTTCTACTGGTCCAAAAGTCTTGCCCTTCTTAACTTAAATGCAGCTTACTTAAGTGTTATAAATTACAGATGCCACAGCAGAGCAAGCTACAAGTGAGGCGGCAGCAATATAGACATCAAAACTAAGTGAGAACTGACATATATTTAAAGAAAATAATCAGATTATGGACAGAGTAGGAAAAATTTCATATCTCAAAATCTATAAGCCCAAACATTACCCAACTTGACCAGAATACAGTTTAAATAATTCCCAACAACTTTTTAGTTCAACACAAAAACAGAACGAGTGATCTAGGTGGCGCAAAACCCCAATCTTTTAATTAACTCTCTGCTGAAAGTCCAGCAGACAGGAAGTTGGTATTTTGAGCATAACTTTTAATTGGCTGAACCAAATTTGTGGAAATTTTGACAGCATAACTAGACACAATTTGTGACAACTTTCATTTTTAAGCCTCTAGCAGAAACTGCTGTTAAGAGGGTGTAAAATCCACTTTAAAACTTGTTATTCCCAGAAAGTTCCAGCAGACAGGGGGGTTACCATTTTAAACATAACTCCAGTTCTACTGAACCAATTTCGATGAAATTTCTACAGCATAAACTTCATAATATTTATGACAACTTTCATGTTGAACACTTTTTCATTTTACAGAGTTTTCTGTTTCGAATTAAGGGTGCAAACAGATTGTTCTCAGCAGGATTTTTGGGTTGTGATTTCAATTTCTTTGACGGCGGTTCGATTTGGTCACTTATTAAAAGTCCATGTTAATTCAGTGAGATGCAATGCATGAGCGGCCTATTCGTTCTCACCATCACACATGCCAATAAACTTTTGGCTTACGAAGTTAGTGCCGGTGGCTAGGCAATATCCGTCTCTCCCTATATTAACTAGCCGAACTTTTCTAACCGTTCATCTTACGGAATCGTGGTTAGTGTACCTGCAGAAAATTCCATTCCAGAGCATATATAATCAACCTTTCGTGCCAGCACTCACGAAAGCGTCTCCATACATTACCACCCACTATAGAGGTGGCACCCGAACGTTTAACATTGAACGGGCAATGTTCATATGTCACCAGAGCAACATATTGACAGTTTCATACGCTATTGAAATAGCGTATTGACTTTGTGCCGCCATCATATTTGCATATGATGCCGTGGTACGCTACAGCAATCGCCGTACCTTGCGCCCACCATCCTATTCTAGTTTCATACGCCATCACAGCGTATTGACTATGTGCCGCCACTATATTTTCATATAGTGCCGTGGTACGTTACAGCAATCGCCGTACCTTGCGCCCACCATTGCGTAAAGTAAATGACAGAATGAAATGTGCTGGAAGTCAGTATAATATACTATTTGCCACCTAACATATCGTGATCCCTTAACCCACATAGGCTTCACGCTCTAGGTAACATCCTTAGCGGTCCTAACAACAACCTTCCACCGAAAAGCACGGCGGAAGTACGAGTTGGCAAATTTTATTCCAAAAATATTTATTTAAAGTTTGTTGGTCTCTCCGGTGCGCTGTTTCGGCTCTGATGCCAGCTGTGGCGGACCACTCCGAAATTATTCCAAGTTAAGTACCTTGGGACCACTAATCACGTAGTCAGGCACTTAATCCGGAATAAGCTGGAGCGCCGTCGGATTAAACCCGATTAAACCACGTACTTTTCTCGATCGAAACAACAGCACGCCCACACGAAGGTGAGTTCCAGAGATTACAACATTCCACAAATTAACTTACACAAATAGGTATCACAAGTTATTACAAACCAAGTTTGAAATGAAATCAGAGTATCAAAGTCTTGCAGCGGAAATAAAATAGTTCATTGCAGCGGAAGAAAATAATCTAACGACGATACAAATAACTCCGTGCTGAAGCCTGCCACGAAGCTACTCCTCCCGATCCTCGGCAGAGGACGGAACCCATTCGATGTGCCAGCCAGGTGGAACCTGGGCAGGCCAAGACAAAGCATCGACATCCAACGGTGTACCTGTAAATCAATGCCACAAGCAAGGCTGAGTATACTAATACTCAGCAAGGCTTACCCGTCGGGTGAAATTTATATCACCGACATCTAGACAATGAGAGGCTTTTGGCTGGTGGGTTTGTTTGCCAAAAAGCAACTAAAGGTAGATCCTTGCTTTCAAGTTTTAGCATCATATTCTAGTACATTTAACCATTCTAGATTAGCATCCTCTCTAAGCATACAAGTGGTGCAATACAATTTAATTCATAGAACAAGTTTATAAATCTCAAAGTTTCACTTGTTACTCAATGTAGCCAGGCGGTCAAGCAGTCTCATTAACCGCGAGAAGCGGACAGTTCGAACCGAATTTTGCTACCTGGCCAGGGGAAACCCAACACACACGGATACTCTGCTTGCTATAAAAGGCACAAGCATTTCCCAACCTTTCCCATCGATCCACAATTCGGAACCGGGTCCATTTCCTTAGGATAAAGGTTTACTGCTTCACTCACAGTCTCACGCATATATCCACAAGTGTACGGCAGGGGAAAACAAAGTTTCCAAGGAGAGATGGCTATCGGCCCTAGCTGCTTCAATCTGGTACCGGGCTTACCGATCCCCATACATCGGCATGCATGTGGTACGTTCAAAAACTTGACAGCTCTTTCTACACATTTCGACCTTAATCAATTATCATACACGGACGGGAGATCTACATCTATCATCCCGCCCGTCAATCCTTATGATTCCAACATAAGTAAAGGCAAGCAATTCCTAAGTCTCGCGAGTGACAGGAAATCACTCGACTTGTAACGGACCTAAAGCAATGCCCTATCGATCCTTTCATACTAGTATTGCAAGTCATAGGTACTAGGAAATGTGCAGCTAAGGTATTCAATCAACTCCTTGAACGTAAATGCACAAACATAGAGAATTCAAAGTGCATAATTTGGTAAAGTTAGGTTATGCTCCGGGGCTTGCCTTCTTGCTCGGACTGGGGGTTAGCCTCCGGGTTGGTCGATCCTGCACCGGCACCTTCCTCCGGGACTTCTTCCTCGTCTGCGGGGATGAGGTGATAGTCGCCGTCCGGGATAGCGCCTTCTACATGAGATGCATAACTTAGGGTGGCTGTTCTGGAATTTCAGATTCCATTTATTTTATTCTAACTAACTACAAAAAGGTTTATTCTTTTATATAAATCGATTTCCATCTAGATTACTTCTCATTTTTGTTGCTCCTTTTCTGCTCATCATTTTTATCTATAAACTTTATGACAGCTACTGGAGTATAAGAGCTAAGCTCACTCCAAAATTTAGCTAAATCTGAGCTACACATAATTTACTAAAATTAATTCAATCTGCTGCCTGCAGAAATGAAATAAATTCATATAAAACTGGAAATACATCCAATTCAGGAAATCTTCCTACCAAAGCTAGTCATAAGTACAAGGAGGGCTCTGGCCAAGTGGTGGCTCAAAATAACCCTTGGGTAGTCCTCAATAAATTCCTATCCAAAAACACATATTTATTTATTTGCTAGCCTAAACAGAGCAAAAATTAAGTTTTTCATTTTTCTCAGGTGTGCTAACAAGTTTTTAGTCCTCTGGAGCAAAATGGTGATTTTTCACTGCACAGATTATTTTTAAAGATTTCTGCGCTGCAAAAAGACAGAAAACACATTTTAATTTATAACTGGAGCTACAGTTCATATTTTTAGGTCCCCTTTGGACACAAGCTGTCCAAAGTCACTACACACAACATATCCAAAGCTCAACCCTAGCGGAGCTCTGGATTTGAAATGGTGCACTACTTTCCATTTTCATAGTTTGAATTTTAGCTCAAAACCAGTTCATCAAAAGTATAAACATGTCTAATAGAGATTGTAGTTTAGACTCTCACGAATCCAGAGAGTATTTTTGTGCATTTTTCTGATTTTTTTACGATTTTTAATGGATTTTACAAGATTCGGGAAAAACAAATCTAGTTTTAAGAATCTATTTTCGCAGGGAACCCTAGAACTTTCAAAACTTCGTGAACGAGTCCCTGAACTTTTGCGCAGAGACCCCTAGACAAACGAAGACGATGGAGAAAGGCCCTCGGCTCTCGCCGGAGTTGCGCCGGCCAAACGGCGGCGAACTAGGCTCGGGGAAGTGGGGGAAAAGCTTCCTGGGCTCACCACGAGTCGTTTGGGGACGGTTTGGAGGCCGGGGATGGTCGGAGTTTCGCCGGCGACGAGGTGGTGGCGGCGCGGCCGCCGCGGCTTCTACGCCGGTGAGCTCGGGGTCGTTCGCCGAGGTTCGAGGGGTCCTAGAGCACCAGTGGAGCTCGAGGAAGCCAATGGCGTGCTCGGTTGACCTCGGGGACGGCTCGGAGTAGGGGCTCGACGTGCGGGTGCTCCGGTGGCCGAAAATCGCGATTTGGGGGAATTCACGAATTCTCGCCGGAGAAGGGACAATAGCTTGGGGAAAATGGGGGAAAATGGAGCTGGAGTAGAGGGCTAGCTTCGTGCGGGACGAATTTGGGAATGGTGGAGTGTGGGAGGCGAATTTCTCGGAGGAGCTCGGCTCGGTTCGCGCGGCTCGAGGAAGAAGAAGACCGAGCGAGCGCGGGGAAGTGGAAATGGCCAAGTGAGCGAGTGAGAGGAGGGGTGGGAGTGCGCGGTGGAGTGCTTGGGCACGCGAGAGTGGCACAGTGCGGCCTCGGGAGCGTGCGAGCGCGTGGGTAGCTGTCGCGGTCGTCATTGATGGCGCGGCGAGCTCGAACAGAGCGCACACGCGCGGTTGGGCATCAAAGATCATCGCGTGATGAAGTGGAGATCCTCAGCAGAGGATTTGGCGCGACGCGAACGGACTCTACCGCCTGCAGTGCGCTCGGCGCGGCGCGAGCGCGCGTGCGGCCACGGCGGCGCGCGACCGTATGATGGCGCTCCGCGGCGCGAGGCAGCAGTGCGCCGTCGCCCGCGACGTGACGGTACGGAAGGCTTGGACAAACGCGTGAGGACAAAAGCTAGCTGCCGCCGCGGCTTGGCCGACCCGACGCGGTCTCCGCCAGACGCCGGCCACGTGGCGGCCGGACTCCGGCCGGAGCAGAGCGCGCCAGGGGCGAGCTGGCAGCCCCGTGGAGCTCCTTTGCCCCTTTTGAACCTTCTCCAAAAATTTGAGCTGAACTTCGAAACGTGTAAAATTAAAAGTTGGAGTTTGAGGTGTGGGACACAACTTTCGAGCTTGGACCAGGCACTTAGACCAGGCGCTACGGCGCTTCGAGCTTGAACCGCAAGCTCGAGCTTGCCGAGCCTCGAACGGTCGGAAACGCCGCTCGAGGGTGAGTGCCCCCTCGAGCTTGGCTGCGAAGCCTCGAGCGTGCCGGAACGTCGCTCGAGGGTAAGTCCTCGAGCTTGGCTGCGGAGCCTCGAGCGTGACGGAACGTCGCTCGAGGGTAAGTGCCCCCTCGAGCTTGGCTGCGGAGCCTCGAGCGTCCTAACGTGCGGCCTCGAATCGTGACGGACTGCGGGGCCTCGAGGGTCCTATCGTGCGGCCTCGAATCGTGACGGAAACTACTGGCTAGGCTCGATCGTCACGGACATACTGGCTAGGCTCGATCATCACGGACATGCTCGATCGTCACGGACATACTGGGTAAGCTCGATCGTGACGGACATAGCTCGATCGTCACGGACAATACTTAGGGCTCGATCGTCACGGACATAGCTCGATCGTCACGGACATACTGGTTCGAGGGTCATCAAGCGAAACAAACGCCGTGGCGAGGTTGTCGTGAAGGGCTGTTGGTGATGACAACTACTCTTATTGTCGGAGATTTTTAAGTTCAGTATCAAAATCTTGAGATTTCAGTTGGGTGTCACCAGACCCTTGTTTTTGAATTTCAGTTTGAATATTTGGTCAATTTCTGAATTCGAACCCCATTGTTTTGCCTTATCTTCCTTTTTATTAATTATTTTATTTAACCTCTCCCTCCTTTCTTAGACCCCTCAATAGTGTCACTAAACATCAGAGGTATGCTGCTCAAAGAGAGTTTTCAACTTAAAGTCCTACCTCCTTTTATTTTGAGAGTAAAAATCTTATTTTAACTTAAAGTTAAAACATGGACACATACATGGAGGTTAAAAGCTTATTTATTTTATATGCTCAACTTTTAATTATGTCGTTAACAACTTGACATATATTAAATATTAATTAATTTACATCCTTTGTATTTTATGAAAGCTCATATTGTGAACAAAATCTCATTTTATTATTAAAACCTCAAGATTGCCACATGTAGGCTATGATTAGAACTGCAAGCTTTATTAGTCCAAGTGTTTAACCCTAACATTAAATCATTAACAATTATTTTACTAAAGAACATCAGGAGCACTCTAAATATTATTCTATTTATAGCCCAAGGTGAGCTCCTTTAAAAGGGTGTGTGACCGTGTGTTTTTCATCCCATGTTTAAGTTGGTCTTTCAAACTTGATTTCCTATGTTTGGTAGATTAAGCATCTGAGTTATACATAACTCACCAAGGTTGCAAATGACATTTTTAGATACACAACTTTCATTTGAGAAAGTGGTTTGGTTTTATAATTAGAACATACTTTCCCAAACCTTTCATATTGATCAGACGTTTGTGATGTGCACAACTCTTATTTAAAATTTTAAATTAGAACCTTGCCTTCTGAAGGTCATTAATATCGTTAGTTGGAATTATTTCATGTGTTGACTTCACATGAGCCATTAGTCCTTTAAGACCTTTAGGGCATAGAAGCATTTCTTAATTTGCCGTTAAATCCTGATTTCTTTTTAGGAAATTTTTATGCGTCGTCTCGAGAGTATGTATTTAGAGTTTTGTCGTGCAACTTGTAAGAGAAGATGTTTAGATTTGTACTAGAAAAGTTTTTGTTGGGTTCAAATTTCAAGAACCAAAGCACGAGTACAAACTTAACAATCCTCATGTATAATTCTCATTCCTACTAGTGATTTAGTTTCAGGGTTTATAGTTCCTTAGTTTGTTTAATCACTCTTACTTATACGCTTTAAACAACAGGGGTGTTACAGCCTACCCTCCTTAAAAAGAATCTCGTCCCGAGATTCGCATAGGGAGGAAAGGTGGACATTTTATTAGAAGAAAGAGGTGTTGGTTAAAGAAACGCAGATACTACGCACCCAAGTTCTTACAGGTTCATAGCTTGGAGATGATAATTGATACCGGATCTCCGATACAACATCAACATCATTCATGTGGGAGCGGTGATGAATGTAGACATGGAAAGCTAAGAGCATCAAGGTTTGGCACACAAGGCAAAAGTAATACACCACTATGGTCCAGTGAACTCCAGGGCCAATCGGGGAAAAGAATGGGCAAGCCATGGATGGTGTCAAAAAGTCGAAATCTTCCTTGCTCGTCGACTTAATTCTTGTGGAATCCTCAGGTGACTTTTGCTCGAACTCCTTCTTCGGTGAAGTTGGTGCCGTAGACCTTGGTTAAACGACAAGGTGGTTGCCGGGAGGGGCACTTCCTCGTGGCTTTACAAAAAGGTGGAGGCAGAGCTTGCTTGTCAAAGAACGGAGGACACGGTGGAGAATGGGCAGCTTGGGTACCGTGGAGGTCGCCGAAGAGAGGCGAGAGCGGTGGAGTGGTGTGACTCAAGTGGAGCACCTTGGAGTGATGGCAGCCATTGGAGAGGCTGCATTTATCGACGGCCGGAGCGGAGCAGCGATAGTGGGGTGTCGACAGCAGGAGGTAGGGGCCGGCAATGTGATTCCCTGGGTGACGGGACGGTGGTACGACGACAACTGGGGGAACGTTGGCCAGCCGCGGTAGGGAAAAACGACGAAGGTGATAGTGGACTGGTGAACGGGGCAGAGCACACGACGCACGGATACAGGGGGGGGTCAAACTGGCCCTTGAAACCCTGACGTGATGGTGGGAGAAACAGAAGGCAAAGGTGATCTTTGAGACTGTAGATAGTCATGGGCAAGACGCTTAACCATTTGTAGGTCTTAATTAAACAATGATTTACCTACTTTTATATCAACAGGAACAAGGAATGAACTCTTTAGCATTCTCCTAAGAGAAAAGGGATGCTTAATGATCAACGAGGTTATGAGATGACAAGAGTGCCCAAAAGATTTTTAAAACTAGCCCACATCATACCATGATCATGGCATGACGTTACACGGGGTTGCTGCCCAAATTCTAAGACGAGCTAAAAGGAACAACACGGATGGGGCAATAAAAGATCTACTTATGGCAATGAGGGAATACACCTAGAAAAGGTGGTGTGGTATGGAAATTTTGGGAAATTCTTGCTCAAATTTTTATCTTAATTGTCAAATTGCCAAACTTAAGCACTTTACCATGGTATACACGGCATGTTCATGATGAGGTGCACATGATATGATACACATGCACATGAGCGTATGGTGCATATGCTTATGAGAGTATGATGTACACGCCGTGATGCAAGTTAGTAGACCTCACACCACATAATTAAAATTCATCATTGCGGAACAATTAGTGAGAGTAAGGAAGTATCTATTTGGGTTGTCAATAAAGGTCTTTGTGGGTCATATTCCCGCATACCAAGATACCAGCGTGCTCCAAGTGACTCAAGCGTGTGGCTGCAGCACACACACGAGATCCTAGGTTCCATCACGGCACCATAGGTTAGGGAATACAATACCACAATAAATTCAGAGGGAACAACCCAATTGACACCAGGAGGGAGAAGCATTCATGAGTTAGATGCACATGTGGTTAGGTACCAAAAGATTATCATGATGCAAATGACATGTTAATGGATATGTAATGCCATGCACATGAATTGCTTATAAAGGAATAAAATGCATATTGTGTCTATAACTGATTATGCATAGAAAAAGTGACATTGACCCAATTTTGCATATTCATTTCAATTATTTATATTATCTTGAGCAAGAACAACAGCATAGGATCCAAGGATTAAGGAATCAAGTTACTTCGGTACAAGGTATCAATGTTAAACAAAGTTAAGTAAATCAAATCGGTATGAGAGAGTTGGTGAAGACACCTGAATCAAGGTATGAGTTTAAACTGTATAGAATCAGACAACAACGGAGGCACGACTCATGCTTGACATCCAAACCTTCACAATTGGTCCATGTCAAAGCACACCAAACAATTATCCTATTTCACAAGAAGGAAACAAGAGGGATAAAAGGCACTGGGCCAAGAGAGTGGAGTGAAGTTGTTTACATACCATTGATTTACTACAATTTTCGAAGGGGTAGAAAGTGAGTGGAAGACATGAGAGCTGGAAATGAGTGGAAGAAAATTTGTAGTAAACAGATCTAACATCCAGAGTTATTCATCTTTGGTCAGGTAGTAGGAATTTGGTAAGCTACACATTGCTTTGTATCTCAGACGCGGATCTAGTGGTTAAGTTGGTCAAAACTTTCAATCTAGGCTTCTCGGTTTAGATGGATTTTCAGCACACCGAACCATATGTTCCCTTTTTATTTTGGGGCTGAAACTTTGTGGGTGTTTCCATTATAAATTTCAATTTAACTTTGGTAACCATCTTACATCCTAGAAAGACCATCTTCAGGTGGTAAAAGTTTTGACAAAAATCATGTTGCAGGATATGCACTAGATAATAGAAATCCAATATCTCTGGCTGCAACCTTAAAGCTTCATAACTCCAACTTGAGTAGACCAAAAAAAATTCTCAAAATTCCCCAAAGTGTTGACATGTTTGTGTACAAGTTTACTGTTCATCATTTCATCAAATTTGAGGTTAACATGGTGCAAAAATTCAAATTCTTAACGACTGTCCCCAGAATATTTAGTAAGACAGGAGGTCGGTATTTGGTCCATATGTCGAGTTCTACTGGTCCAAAAGTCTTGCCCTTCTTAACTTAAATGCAGCTTACTTAAGTGTTATAAATTACAGATGCCACAGCAGAGCAAGCTACAAGTGAGGCGGCAGCAATATAGACATCAAAACTAAGTGAGAACTGACATATATTTAAAGAAAATAATCAGATTATGGACAGAGTAGGAAAAATTTCATATCTCAAAATCTATAAGCCCAAACATTACCCAACTTGACCAGAATACAGTTTAAATAATTCCCAACAACTTTTTAGTTCAACACAAAAACAGAACGAGTGATCTAGGTGGCGCAAAACCCCAATCTTTTAATTAACTCTCTGCTGAAAGTCCAGCAGACAGGAAGTTGGTATTTTGAGCATAACTTTTAATTGGCTGAACCAAATTTGTGGAAATTTTGACAGCATAACTAGACACAATTTGTGACAACTTTCATTTTTAAGCCTCTAGCAGAAACTGCTGTTAAGAGGGTGTAAAATCCACTTTCAAACTTGTTATTCCCAGAAAGTTCCAGCAGACAGGGGGGTTACCATTTTAAACATAACTCCAGTTCTACTGAACCAATTTCGATGAAATTTCTACAGCATAAACTTCATAATATTTATGACAACTTTCATTTTACAGAGTTTTCTGTTTCGAATTAAGGGTGCAAACAGATTGTTCTCAGCAGGATTTTTGGGTTGTGATTTCAATTTCTTTGACGGCGGTTCGATTTGGTCACTTATTAAAAGTCCATGTTAATTCAGTGAGATGCAATGCATGAGCGGCCTATTCGTTCTCACCATCACACATGCCAATAAACTTTTGGCTTACGAAGTTAGTGCCGGTGGCTAGGCAATATCCGTCTCTCCCTATATTAACTAGCCGAACTTTTCTAACCGTTCATCTTACGGAATCGTGGTTAGTGTACCTGCAGAAAATTCCATTCCAGAGCATATATAATCAACCTTTCGTGCCAGCACTCACGAAAGCGTCTCCATACATTACCACCCACTATAGAGGTGGCACCCGAACGTTTAACATTGAACGGGCAATGTTCATATGTCACCAGAGCAACATATTGACAGTTTCATACGCTATTGAAATAGCGTATTGACTTTGTGCCGCCATCATATTTGCATATGATGCCGTGGTACGCTACAGCAATCGCCGTACCTTGCGCCCACCATCCTATTCTAGTTTCATACGCCATCACAGCGTATTGACTATGTGCCGCCACTATATTTTCATATAGTGCCGTGGTACGTTACAGCAATCGCCGTACCTTGCGCCCACCATTGCGTAAAGTAAATGACAGAATGAAATGTGCTGGAAGTCAGTATAATATACTATTTGCCACCTAACATATCGTGATCCCTTAACCCACATAGGCTTCACGCTCTAGGTAACATCCTTAGCGGTCCTAACAACAACCTTCCACCGAAAAGCACGGCGGAAGTACGAGTTGGCAAATTTTATTCCAAAAATATTTATTTAAAGTTTGTTGGTCTCTCCGGTGCGCTGTTTCGGCTCTGATGCCTGCTGTGGCGGACCACTCCGAAATTATTCCAAGTTAAGTACCTTGGGACCACTAATCACGTAGTCAGGCACTTAATCCGGAATAAGCTGGAGCGCCGTCGGATTAAACCCGATTAAACCACGTACTTTTCTCGATCGAAACAACAACACGCCCACACGAAGGTGAGTTCCAGAGATTACAACATTCCACAAATTAACTTACACAAATAGGTATCACAAGTTATTACAAACCAAGTTTGAAATGAAATCAGAGTATCAAAGTCTTGCAGCGGAAATAAAATAGTTCATTGCAGCGGAAGAAAATAATCTAACGACGATACAAATAACTCCGTGCTGAAGCCTGCCACGAAGCTACTCCTCCCGATCCTCGGCAGAGGACGGAACCCATACGATGTGCCAGCCAGGTGGAACCTGGGCAGGCCAAGACAAAGCATCGACATCCAACGGTGTACCTGTAAATCAATGCCACAAGCAAGGCTGAGTATACTAATACTCAGCAAGGCTTACCCGTCGGGTGAAATTTATATCACCGACATCTAGACAATGAGAGGCTTTTGGCTGGTGGGGTTTGTTTGCCAAAAAGCAACTAAAGGTAGATCCTTGCTTTCAAGTTTTAGCATCATATTCTAGTACATTTAACCATTCTAGATTAGCATCCTCTCTAAGCATACAAGTGGTGCAATACAATTTAATTCATAGAACAAGTTTATAAATCTCAAAGTTTCACTTGTTACTCAATGTAGCCAGGCGGTCAAGCAGTCTCATTAACCGCGAGAAGCGGGACAGTTCGAACCGAATTTTGCTACCTGGCCAGGGGAAACCCAACACACACGGATACTCTGCTTGCTATAAAAGGCACAAGCATTTCCCAACCTTTCCCATCGATCCACAATTCGGAACCGGGTCCATTTCCTTAGGATAAAGGTTTACTGCTTCACTCACAGTCTCACGCATATATCCACAAGTGTACGGCAGGGGAAAACAAAGTTTCCAAGGAGAGATGGCTATCGGCCCTAGCTGCTTCAATCTGGTACCGGGCTTACCGATCCCCATACATCGGCATGCATGTGGTACGTTCAAAAACTTGACAGCTCTTTCTACACATTTCGACCTTAATCAATTATCATACACGGACGGGAGATCTACATCTATCATCCCGCCCGTCAATCCTTATGATTCCAACATAAGTAAAGGCAAGCCAATTCCTAAGTCTCGCGAGTGACAGGAAATCACTCGACTTGTAACGGACCTAAAGCAATGCCCTATCGATCCTTTCATACTAGTATTGCAAGTCATAGGTACTAGGAAATGTGCAGCTAAGGTATTCAATCAACTCCTTGAACGTAAATGCACAAACATAGAGAATTCAAAGTGCATAATTTGGTAAAGTTAGGTTATGCTCCGGGGCTTGCCTTCTTGCTCGGACTGGGGGTTAGCCTCCGGGTTGGTCGATCCTGCACCGGCACCTTCCTCCGGGACTTCTTCCTCGTCTGCGGGGATGAGGTGATAGTCGCCGTCCGGGATAGCGCCTTCTACATGAGATGCATAACTTAGGGTGGCTGTTCTGGAATTTCAGATTCCATTTATTTCATTCTAACTAACTACAAAAAGGTTTATTCTTTTATATAAATCGATTTCCATCTAGATTACTTCTCATTTTTGTTTCTCCTTTTCTGCTCATTCATTTTATCTATAAACTTTATGACAGCTACTGGAGTATAAGAGCTAAGCTCACTCCAAAATTTAGCTAAATCTGAGCTACACATAATTTACTAAAATTAATTCAATCTGCTGCCTGCAGAAATGAAATAAATTCATATAAAACTGGAAATTACATCCAATTCAGGAAATCTTCCTACCAAAGCTAGTCATAAGTACAAGGAGGGCTCTGGCCAAGTGGTGGCTCAAAATAACCCTTGGGTAGTCCTCAATAAATTCCTATCCAAAAACACATATTTATTTATTTGCTAGCCTCTAAACAGAGCAAAAATTAAGTTTTTCATTTTTTCGCAGTGTGCTAACAAGTTTTTTTTCCTCTGAGAGCAAAATGGTGATTTTTCACTGCACAGATTTTTATTAAAGATTCTGCACTGCAAAAAGACAGAAACCCAATCTTTATTTATAAACCTGGAGCTACAGTTCATATTTTTAGGTCCCCTTTGGACACAAGCTGTTCCAAAGTCACTACACACAACATACAAAGCTCAACTCCTAGCGGAGCTCTGGATTTGAAATGGTGCACTACTTTCCATTTTCATAGTTTGAATTTTAGCTCAAAAACAGTTCATCAAAAATATAAACATGTCTAATAGAGATTATATAGTTTAGACTCTCACGAATCCAGAGAGTATTTTTGTGATTTTTGCGATTTTTTGTTACGATTTTAATGGAATTTTACAAGATTCGGGAAACAAATCTAGTTTTAAGAATCGATTTTCCGCAGGGAACCCTAAGAACTTTCAAAAACTTCGCGAACGAGTCCGAACTTTTTGCCGCAGAGACCCTAGACAAAAAAAGACGATGAAGGAAAGCCCTGCGGCTCTCGCCGAGTTGCGCCGGCCAAACGGCGGCGAACAGGCTCGCGGGAAGTGGGGAAAAGCCTTTTCCTGGGCTCACCACGCAGTCGTTGGAGGACGGGTTTGGAGGCCGGGGTAGGTCCGGAGTTTGCGCCGGCGACGAAGTGGTGGCGGCGCGGCCAGCCGCGGCGGGCTCGGAGTAGGGGCTCGACGTGCGGGTTGCTCCGGTGGCCGAAAATCGCGATTTGGGGGAATGTCACGATGTCTCCGGCCGGAGAAGTGGACAATAGCTTGGGGAAAATTGGGGGAAAATGGAAGCTGGAGTATAGGCTAGCTTCGTGCGGGCGAATTGGGAATGGTGGAGTGTGG
>JACEFO010002423.1:0-50597 GCA_015342445.1 Digitaria exilis
CTCATCCACACACGGAATACATTTTGGAGAAAGAATTGGCTGGAGAGTTTATTTGGAAGTCTTTGAAGAAGAAGGAGGATTAACGATAAAAACGACAAGGAGGTGAGAAAATCTTGGGCATGAGGCCCAAATTGTCGCCTTTCGCACACATAGCCCAAGAATACACCATCGAAGTAACCAAGACAAAGGCTATCGTGTCGGTTGCTGATTTTGGTCACAACTGCTACTAACTAGTGATCGCGCTGGCTTAACCACTCGCTCTGATGGCAGATTGGCGGGATTGGAACTGGGACGCGAGGGATTTATCCAGGTTCCGGCCTGAGCGGCCGTAAGTCCAGCAGAGTGCGTAGCACGAGTTTTCGTGTTGGCTCGTAGTAAGGGGATTACAATGCAAGGTGCGGAGAAGGAATGATGGGCTCACCAAGATCCGAGTCGGGGGGTTGAAGGTGTCCGTGTTCTTACGTTGTGGTGAATGTGCGTGTGTAGACCGTCCTGGTTGGTTAGCATGGCGCTTCCTCCCTTTTTATAGACAAGGTGAGGAATCCATACATGTGTGATCGTGGTGCTAACGGTTATAAGGACTGTTAAATGTGCATCCATTACGTGCACTTATACAAAGCGCGGAAATCGACGCCTTCCAACTCTTTTCTGACGGTATGGGAGTCAACATCATATGACTTCAATGGCAGCTGGCCGTTGCTTCGAGGGAGTGTCGCTCGACGGGTGGGGTGAGAAGAGGCCGCGCCTTTCCTGCAACTCTTTGGGGGTCCTTCCTCGAGGCTTTGCGACGGACTCGGGACGAGACCGATTGTGGGGTTGTAGGGCACAGTGGTACTGCCTGACACGAACCCTATATCGCATAGAACTGTTGGCGCAGGGCCACAATGTCTAGCTCAGTCGAGGCGACCAGTGTCCCATCCGAAGCGTGGTGAAGTGGAGCCGTGCGGTCGTGTCCTGCAATTTAATGCCTTGCAGGGGCCTGGCATAGGATCTCTTCGAGGCTTGGCTGGTGGCCTCGCCGCGGAGGGTCGAGCTTGACGGAGATTCCCTGTTCGAGGGTGAGGTCCAGGGCACCCTCGAACGAGACGAGATTTGTGTTCTGCGGGGGCCGTCGAACGTGGAGGACCCTTATCGGGTCTGCTGCCAAGCAGTTTGGTGCTTGCTTAATTGTCGCTGATGCGGCTTAACTCTTGCCATCTGCCGTCTTGGCCATGTCTTTGGGGTACCCCTTATTTTGGTACCCGATAGTAGCCCCCGAGGGTGTTGGGAAGTGTGGCGGGACCACTCCGAAATTATTCCAAGTTAAGTACCTTGGGACACTAATCACGTAGTCAGGCAACTTAATCCGGAATAAGCTGGAGCACCGTCGGATTAACCCGATTAAACCACTACTTTTCTCGATCCGAAACAACAGCACGCCCACACGAAGGTGAGTTCCAGAGATTACAAAATTCACAAATTAACTTACAGAAATAGGTATCACAAGTTATTACAAACCAAGTTTGAAAATGAAATTAACAGAGGGTATCAAAAAGGTCTTGGCAGCGGAAAATAAAATAGTTCTTTGGCAGCGGAAGAATAATCTAACGACGATACAATAACTCGTGCTGAAAGCCTGCACGAAGCTACTCCTCCCGTCCTCGCAGCGGACGAACCCATTCGATGTGCCAGCCAGGTTGGAACCTGGGCAGGGGCCAAGACAAAGCATCGACATCCAACGGTGGTACCTGTAAATCAATGCCAGCAAGCAAGGCTGAGTATCTAATACTCCAGCAAGGCTTTACCCGTCGGGTGAAATTTATATCACCGACATCTAGACAATGAGAGGCTTTTGGCTGGTGGGTTTGTTTGCCAAAAAGCAACTAAAGGTAGATCCTTGCTTTCAAGTTTTAGCATCATATTCTAGTACATTTAACCATTCTAGATTAGCATCCTCTCTAAGCATACAAGTGGGTGCAAATACAATTAATTCATAGAACAAGTTTATAAATCTCAAAGTTTCACTTGGTTACTCAATGTAGCCAGGCGGTCAAGCAGTCTCATTAACCGCGAGAAGCGGACAGTTCGAACCGAATTTTGCTACCTGGCCAGGGAAACCCAACACACACGGATACTCTGCTTGCTATAAAAGGCACAAGCATTTCCCAACCTTTCCCATCGATCCACAATTCGGAACCGGGTCCATTTCCTTAGGATAAAGGTTACTGCTTCACTCACAGTCTCACGCATATATCCACAAGTGTACGGCAGGGGAAAACAAAGTTTCCAAGGAGAGATGGCTATCGGCCCTAGCTGCTTCAATCTGGTACCGGGCTTACCGATCCCCATACATCGGCATGCATGTGGTACGTTCAAAAACTTGACAGCTCTTTCTACACATTTCGACCTTAATCAATTATCATACACGGACGGGAGATCTACATCTATCATCCCGCCCGTCAATCCTTATGATTCCAACATAAGTAAAGGCAAGCAATTCCTAAGTCTCGCGAGTGACAGGAATCACTCGACTTGTAACGGACCTAAAGCAATGCCCTATCGATCCTTTCATACTAGTATTGCAAGTCATAGGTACTAGGAAATGTGCAGCTAAGGTATTCAATCAACTCCTTGAACGTAAATGCACAAACATAGAGAATTCAAAGTGCATAATTTGGTAAAGTTAGGTTATGCTCCGGGGCTTGCCTTCTTGCTCGGACTGGTGGGTTAGCCTCCGGGTTGGTCGATCCTGCACCGGCACCTTCCTCCGGGACTTCTTCCTCGTCTGCGGGGATGAGGTGATAGTCGCCGTCCGGGATAGCGCCTTCTACATGAGATGCATAACTTAGGGTGGCTGTTCTGGAATTTCAGATTCCATTTATTTTATTCTAACTAACTACAAAAAGGTTTATTCTTTTATATAAATCGATTTCCATCTAGATTACTTCTCATTTTTGTTGCTCCTTTTCTGCTCATCATTTTTATCTATAAACTTATATGACAGCTACTGGAGTATAAGAGCTAAGCTCACTCCAAAATTTAGCTAAATCTGAGCTACACATAATTTACTAAAATTAATTCAATCTGCTGCCTGCAGAAATGAAATAAATTCATATAAAACTGGGAAAATACATCCAATTCAGGAAATCTTCCTACCAAAGCTAGTCATAAGTACAAGGAGGGCTCTGGCCAAGTGGTGGCTCAAAATAACCCTTGGGTAGTCCTCAATAAATTCCTATCCAAAAACACATATTTATTTATTTGCTAGCCTAAACAGAGCAAAAATTAAGTTTTTCATTTTTCTCAGGTGTGCTAACAAGTTTTTAGTCCTCTGGAGCAAAATGGTGATTTTTCACTGCACAGATTATTTTTAAAGATTTCTGCACTGCAAAAAAGACAGAAAACACATTTTAATTTATAACTGGAGCTACAGTTCATATTTTTAGGTCCCCTTTGGACACAAGCTGTCCAAAGTCACTACACACAACATATCCAAAGCTCAACCCTAGCGGAGCTCTGGATTTGAAATGGTGCACTACTTTTCCATTTTCATAGTTTGAATTTTAGCTCAAAACCAGTTCATCAAAAGTATAAACATGTCTAATAGAGATTGTAGTTTAGACTCTCACGAATCCAGAGAGTATTTTTGTGCATTTTTCTGATTTTTTTACGATTTTTAATGGATTTTACAAGATTCGGGAAAAACAAATCTAGTTTTAAGAATCTATTTTCGCAGGGAACCCTAGAACTTTCAAAACTTCGTGAACGAGTCCCTGAACTTTTGCGCAGAGACCCCTAGACAAACGAAGACGATGGAGAAAGGCCCTCGGCTCTCGCCG
The DNA here is from genome assembly GCA_015342445.1 of Digitaria exilis. Taxonomy (NCBI): domain Eukaryota; kingdom Viridiplantae; phylum Streptophyta; class Magnoliopsida; order Poales; family Poaceae; genus Digitaria; species Digitaria exilis. The sequence goes on from JACEFO010002423.1 coordinate 3,819, forward strand.
GAGTTGCGCCGGCCAAACGGCGGCGAACTAGGCTCGGGGAAGTGGGGGAAAAGCTTCCTGGGCTCACCACGAGTCGTTTGGGGACGGTTTGGAGGCCGGGGATGGTCGGAGTTTCGCCGGCGACGAGGTGGTGGCGGCGCGGCCGCCGCGGCTTCTACGCCGGTGAGCTCGGGGTCGTTCGCCGAGGTTCGAGGGGTCCTAGAGCACCAGTGGAGCTCGAGGAAGCCAATGGCGTGCTCGGTTGACCTCGGGGACGGCTCGGAGTAGGGGCTCGACGTGCGGGTGCTCCGGTGGCCGAAAATCGCGATTTGGGGGAATTCACGAATTCTCGCCGGAGAAGGGACAATAGCTTGGGGAAAATGGGGGAAAATGGAGCTGGAGTAGAGGGCTAGCTTCGTGCGGGACGAATTTGGGAATGGTGGAGTGTGGGAGGCGAATTTCTCGGAGGAGCTCGGCTCGGTTCGCGCGGCGCGAGGAAGAAGAAGACCGAGCGAGCGCGGGGAAGTGGAAATGGCCAAGTGAGCGAGTGAGAGGAGGGGTGGGAGTGCGCGGTGGAGTGCTTGGGCACGCGAGAGTGGCACAGTGCGGCCTCGGGAGCGTGCGAGCGCGTGGGTAGCTGTCGCGGTCGTCATTGATGGCGCGGCGAGCTCGAACAGAGCGCACACGCGCGGTTGGGCATCAAAGATCATCGCGTGATGAAGTGGAGATCCTCAGCAGAGGATTTGGCGCGACGCGAACGGACTCTACCGCCTGCAGTGCGCTCGGCGCGGCGCGAGCGCGCGTGCGGCCACGGCGGCGCGCGACCGTATGATGGCGCTCCGCGGCGCGAGGCAGCAGTGCGCCGTCGCCCGCGACGTGACGGTACGGAAGGCTTGGACAAACGCGTGAGGACAAAAGCTAGCTGCCGCCGCGGCTTGGCCGACCCGACGCGGTCTCCGCCAGACGCCGGCCACGTGGCGGCCGGACTCCGGCCGGAGCAGAGCGCGCCAGGGGCGAGCTGGCAGCCCCGTGGAGCTCCTTTGCCCCTTTTGAACCTTCTCCAAAAATTTGAGCTGAACTTCGAAACGTGTAAAATTAAAAGTTGGAGTTTGAGGTGTGGGACACAACTTTCGAGCTTGGACCAGGCACTTAGACCAGGCGCTACGGCGCTTCGAGCTTGAACCGCAAGCTCGAGCTTGCCGAGCCTCGAACGGTCGGAAACGCCGCTCGAGGGTGAGTGCCCCTCGAGCTTGGCTGCGAAGCCTCGAGCGTGCCGGAACGTCGCTCGAGGGTAAGTCCTCGAGCTTGGCTGCGGAGCCTCGAGCGTGACGGAACGTCGCTCGAGGGTAAGTGCCCCCTCGAGCTTGGCTGCGGAGCCTCGAGCGTCCTAACGTGCGGCCTCGAATCGTGACGGACTGCGGGGCCTCGAGGGTCCTATCGTGCGGCCTCGAATCGTGACGGAAACTACTGGCTAGGCTCGATCGTCACGGACATACTGGCTAGGCTCGATCATCACGGACATGCTCGATCGTCACGGACATACTGGGTAAGCTCGATCGTGACGGACATAGCTCGATCGTCACGGACAATACTTAGGGCTCGATCGTCACGGACATAGCTCGATCGTCACGGACATACTGGTTCGAGGGTCATCAAGCGAAACAAACGCCGTGGCGAGGTTGTCGTGAAGGGCTGTTGGTGATGACAACTACTCTTATTGTCGGAGATTTTTAAGTTCAGTACCAAAATCTTGAGATTTCAGTTGGGTGTCACCAGACCCTTTGTTTTGAATTTCAGTTTGAATATTTGGTCAATTTCTGAATTCGAACCCCATTGTTTTGCCTTATCTTCCTTTTTATTAATTATTTTATTTAACGTCTCCCTCCTTTCTTAGACCCCTCAATAGTGTCACTAAACATCAGAGGTATGCTGCTCAAAGAGAGTTTTCAACTTAAAGTCCTACCTCCTTTTATTTTGAGAGTAAAAATCTTATTTTAACTTAAAGTTAAAACATGGACACATACATGGAGGTTAAAAGCTTATTTATTTTATATGCTCAACTTTTAATTATGTCGTTAACAACTTGACATATATTAAATATTAATTAATTTACATCCTTTGTATTTTATGAAAGCTCATATTGTGAACAAAATCTCATTTTTTATTATTAAAACCTCAAGATTGCCACATGTAGGCTATGATTAGAACTGCAAGCTTTATTAGTCCAAGTGTTTAACCCTAACATTAAATCGTTAACAATTATTTTACTAAAGAACATCAGGAGCACTCTAAATATTATTCTATTTATAGCCCAAGGTGAGCTCCTTTAAAAGGGTGTGTGACCGTGTGTTTTTCATCCCATGTTTAAGTTGGTCTTTCAAACTTGATTTCCTATGTTTGGTAGATTAAGCATCTGAGTTATACATAACTCACCAAGGTTTGCAAATGACATTTTTAGATACACAACTTTCATTTGAGAAAGTGGTTTGGTTTTATAATTAGAACATACTTTCCCAAACCTTTCATATTGATCAGACGTTTGTGATGTGCACAACTCTTATTTAAAATTTTTAAATTAGAACCTTGCCTTCTGAAGGTCATTAATATCGTTAGTTGGAATTATTTCATGTGTTGACTTCACATGAGCCATTAGTCCTTTAAGACCTTTAGGGCATAGAAGCATTTCTTAATTTGCCGTTAAATCCTGATTTCTTTTTAGGAAATTTTTTATGCGTCGTCTCGAGAGTATGTATTTAGAGTTTTGTCGTGCAACTTGTAAGAGAAGATGTTTAGATTTGTACTAGAAAAGTTTTTGTTGGGTTCAAAATTTCAAGAACCAAAGCACGAGTACAAACTTAACAATCCTCATGTATAATTCTCATTCCTACTAGTGATTTAGTTTCAGGGTTTATAGTTCCTTAGTTTGTTTAATCACTCTTACTTATACGCTTTAAACACCAGGGGTGTTACAGCCTACCCTCCTTAAAAAAGAATCTCGTCCCGAGATTCGCATAGGGAGGAAAGGTGGACATTTTATTAGAAGAAAGAGGTGTTGGGTTAAAGAAACGCAGATACTACGCACCCAAGTTCTTACAGGTTCACAGCTTGGAGATGATAATTGATACCGGATCTCCGATACAACATCAACATCATTCATGTGGGAGCGGTGATGAATGTAGACATGGAAAGCTAAGAGCATCAAGGTTTGGCACACAAGGCAAAAGTAATACACCACTATGGTCCAGTGAACTCCAGGGCCAATCGGGGAAAAGAATGGGCAAGCCATGGATGGTGTCAAAAAGTCGAAATCTTCCTTGCTCGTCGACTTAATTCTTGTGGAATCCTCAGGTGACTTTTGCTCGAACTCCTTCTTCGGTGAAGTTGGTGCCGTAGACCTTGGTTTAAACGACAAGGTGGTTGCCGGGAGGGGCACTTCCTCGTGCTTTTACAAAAAGGTGGAGGCAGAGCTTGCTTGTCAAAGAACGGAGGACACGGTGGAGAATGGGCAGCTTGGGTACCGTGGAGGTCGCCGAAGAGAGGCGAGAGCGGTGGAGTGGTGTGACTCAAGTGGAGCACCTTGGAGTGATGGCAGCCATTGGAGAGGCTGCATTTATCGACGGCCGGAGCGGAGCAGCGATAGTGGGGTGTCGACAGCAGGAGGTAGGGGCCGGCAATGTGATTCCTGGGTGACGGGACGGTGGTACGACGACAACTGGGGGAACGTTGGCCAGCCGCGGTAGGGAAAAACGACGAAGGTGATAGTGGACTGGTGAACGGGGCAGAGCACACGACGCACGGATACAGGGGGGGGGGTCAAACTGGCCCTTGAAACCCTGACGTGATGGTGGGAGAAACAGAAGGCAAAGGTGATCTTTGAGACTGTAGATAGTCACGGGCAAGACGCTTAACCATTTGTAGGTCTTAATTAAACAATGATTTACCTACTTTTATATCAACAGGAACAAGGAATGAACTCTTTAGCATTCTCCTAAGAGAAAAGGGATGGTTAATGATCAACGAGGTTATGAGATGACAAGAGTGCCCAAAAAGATTTTTAAAACTAGCCCACATCATACCATGATCATGACATGACGTTACACGGGGTTGCTGCCCAAATTCTAAGACGAGCTAAAAGGAACAACACGGATGGGGCAATAAAAGATCTACTTATGGCAATGAGGGAATACACCTAGAAAAGGTGGTGTGGTATGGAAATTTTGGGAAATTCTTGCTCAAATTTTTATCTTAATTGTCAAATTGCCAAACTTAAGCACTTTACCATGGTATACACGGCATGTTCATGATGAGGTGCACATGATATGATACACATGCACATGAGCGTATGGTGCATATGCTTATGAGAGTATGATGTACACGCCGTGATGCAAGTTAGTAGACCTCACACCACATAATTAAAAAATTCATCATTGCGGAACAATTAGTGAGAGTAAGGAAGTATCTATTTGGGTTGTCAATAAAGGTCTTTGTGGGTCATATTCCCGCATACCAAGATACCAGCGTGCTCCAAGTGACTCAAGCGTGTGGCTGCAGCACACACACGAGATCCTAGGTTCCATCACGGCACCATAGGTTAGGGAATACAATACCACAATAAATTCAGAGGGAACAACCCAATTGACACCAGGAGGGAGAAGCATTCATGAGTTAGATGCACATGTGGTTAGGTACCAAAAGATTATCATGATGCAAATGACATGTTAATGGATATGTAATGCCATGCACATGAATTGCTTATAAAGGAATAAAATGCATATTGTGTCTATAACTGATTATGCATAGAAAAAGTGACATTGACCCAATTTTGCATATTCATTTCAATTATTTATATTATCTTGAGCAAGAACAACAGCATAGGATCCAAGGATTAAGGAATCAAGTTACTTCGGTACAAGGTATCAATGTTAAACAAAGTTAAGTAAATCAAATCGGTATGAGAGAGTTGGTGAAGACACCTGAATCAAGGTATGAGTTTAAACTGTATAGAATCAGACAACAACGGAGGCACGACTCATGCTTGACATCCAAACCTTCACAATTGGTCCATGTCAAAGCACACCAAACAATTATCCTATTTCACAAGAAGGAAACAAGAGGGATAAAAGGCACTGGGCCAAGAGAGTGGAGTGAAGTTGTTTACATACCATTGATTTACTACAATTTTCGAAGGGGTAGAAAGTGAGTGGAAGACATGAGAGCTGGAAATGAGTGGAAGAAAATTTGTAGTAAACAGATCTAACATCCAGAGTTATTCATCTTTGGTCAGGTAGTAGGAATTTGGTAAGCTACACATTGCTTTGTATCTCAGACGCGGATCTAGTGGTTAAGTTGGTCAAAACTTTCAATCTAGGCTTCTCGGTTTAGATGGATTTTCAGCACACCGAACCATATGTTCCCTTTTTATTTTGGGGCTGAAACTTTGTGGGTGTTTCCATTATAAATTTCAATTTAACTTTGGTAACCATCTTACATCCTAGAAAGACCATCTTCAGGTGGTAAAAGTTTTGACAAAAATCATGTTGCAGGATATGCACTAGATAATAGAAATCCAATATCTCTGGCTGCAACCTTAAAGCTTTCATAACTCCAACTTGAGTAGACCAAAAAAAAATTCTCAAAATTCCCCAAAGTGTTGACATGTTTGTGTACAAGTTTACTGTTCATCATTTCATCAAATTTGAGGTTAACATGGTGCAAAAATTCAAATTCTTAACGACTGTCCCCAGAATATTTAGTAAGACAGGAGGTCGGTATTTGGTCCATATGTCGAGTTCTACTGGTCCAAAAGTCTTGCCCTTCTTAACTTAAAATGCAGCTTACTTAAGTGTTATAAATTACAGATGCCACAGCAGAGCAAGCTACAAGTGAGGCGGCAGCAATATAGACATCAAAACTAAGTGAGAACTGACATATATTTAAAGAAAATAATCAGATTATGGACAGAGTAGGAAAAATTTCATATCTCAAAATCTATAAGCCCAAACATTACCCAACTTGACCAGAATACAGTTTAAATAATTCCCAACAACTTTTTAGTTCAACACAAAAACAGAACGAGTGATCTAGGTGGCGCAAAACCCCAATCTTTTAATTAACTCTCTGCTGAAAGTCCAGCAGACAGGAAGTTGGTATTTTGAGCATAAACTTTTAATTGGCTGAACCAAATTTGTGGAAATTTTGACAGCATAACTAGACACAATTTGTGACAACTTTCATTTTTAAGCCTCTAGCAGAAACTGCTGTTAAGAGGGTGTAAAATCCACTTTAAAACTTGTTATTCCCAGAAAGTTCCAGCAGACAGGGGGGTTACCATTTTTAAACATAACTCCAGTTCTACTGAACCAATTTCGATGAAATTTCTACAGCATAAACTTCATAATATTTATGACAACTTTCATGTTGAACACTTTTTTCATTTTTACAGAGTTTTCTGTTTCGAATTAAGGGTGCAAACAGATTGTTCTCAGCAGGATTTTTGGGTTGTGATTTCAATTTCTTTGACGGCGGTTCGATTTGGTCACTTATTAAAAGTCCATGTTAATTCAGTGAGATGCAATGCATGAGCGGCCTATTCGTTCTCACCATCACACATGCCAATAAACTTTTGGCTTACGAAGTTAGTGCCGGTGGCTAGGCAATATCCGTCTCTCCCTATATTAACTAGCCGAACTTTTCTAACCGTTCATCTTACGGAATCGTGGTTAGTTGTACCTGCAGAAAATTCCATTCCAGAGCATATATAATCAACCTTTCGTGCCAGCACTCACGAAAGCGTCTCCATTACATTACCACCCACTATAGAGGTGGCACCCGAACGTTTAACATTGAACGGGCAATGTTCATATGTCACCAGAGCAACATATTGACAGTTTCATACGCTATTGAAATAGCGTATTGACTTTGTGCCGCCATCATATTTGCATATGATGCCGTGGTACGCTACAGCAATCGCCGTACCTTGCGCCCACCATCCTATTCTAGTTTCATACGCCATCACAGCGTATTGACTATGTGCCGCCACTATATTTTCATATAGTGCCGTGGTACGTTACAGCAATCGCCGTACCTTGCGCCCCCACCATTGCGTAAAGTAAATGACAGAATGAAATGTGCTGGAAGTCAGTATAATATACTATTTGCCACCTAACATATCGTGATCCCTTAACCCACATAGGCTTCACGCTCTAGGTAACATCCTTAGCGGTCCTAACAACAACCTTCCACCGAAAAGCACGGCGGAAGTACGAGTTGGGCAAATTTTATTCCAAAAATATTTATTTAAAGTTTGTTGGTCTCTCCGGTGCGCTGTTTCGGCTCTGATGCCAGCTGTGGCGGACCACTCCGAAATTATTCCAAGTTAAGTACCTTGGGACCACTAATCACGTAGTCAGGCACTTAATCCGGAATAAGCTGGAGCGCCGTCGGATTAAACCCGATTAACCACGTACTTTTCTCGATCGAAACAACAGCACGCCCACACGAAGGTGAGTTCCAGAGATTACAACATTCCACAAATTAACTTACACAAATAGTATCACAAGTTATTACAAAACCAAGTTTGAAATGAAATCAGAGTATCAAAGTCTTGCAGCGGAAATAAAATAGTTTCATTGCAGCGGAAGAAAATAATCTAACGACGATACAAATAACTCCGTGCTGAAGCCTGCCACGAAGCTACTCCTCCCGATCCTCGGCAGAGGACGGAACCCATTCGATGTGCCAGCCAGGTGGAACCTGGGCAGGCCAAGACAAAGCATCGACATCCAACGGTGTACCTGTAAATCAATGCACAAGCAAGGGCTGAGTATACTAAATACTCAGCAAGGCTTACCCGTCGGGTGAAATCTATATCACCGACATCTAGACAATGAGAGGCTTTTGGCTGGTGGGTTTGTTTGCCAAAAAGCAACTAAAGTAGTAGATCCTTGCTTTCAAGTTTTAGCATCATATTCTAGTACATTTAACCATTCTAGATTAGCATCCTCTCTAAGCATACAAGTGGTGCAATACAAATTTAATTCATAGAACAAGTTTATAAATCTCAAAGTTTCACTTGTTACTCAAATGTAGCATGGCGGTCAGCAGTCTCATTAACCGCGAGAAGCGGACAGTTCGAACCGAATTTTGCTACCTGGCCAGGGGAAACCCAACACACACGGATACTCTGCTTGCTATAAAAGGCACAAGCATTTCCCAACTTTCGCATCGATCCCACAATCGGAACCGGTCCATTTCTCTTAGGAATAAAAGTGTTTACTGCTATCACTCCACGGATCTCACGCACTATATCCACAAGTGTACGGCAGTAGAAAACAACAGTTCTGCCCACAAGGAGAGCGATGGCTATCGGCCCTAGCGTGCTTCAATCTGAAGATACCGGTTACCGATACCCCATACATCGCATGCATGTGGGTACGTTCAAAACTTAGACAGCTCTTTCCTACCTCATTTCGAGCACCTTCAATCAATTATCATACGAAGGACGGGAGTCTACATCTTACTCATCCCGACCCGTCAATCCTTATTGTGATTCGCAACATAAGTAGAAGACAAGCATTCCTAAGTCGAGCGAGACTGACAGGAAAATCACTCGACTCTGTAACGGACCGTAAAGCAATGCCCTATCGATCCTTTCATACTAGTATTGCAAGTCATAGGTACTAGGAAATGTGCAGCTTAAGGTATCTCAATCAACTCCTTGAACGTAAATGCACAAACTAGAGAATTCAAAGGTGCATAATTTGGTAAATTGTTAGGTTTATGCTCCGGGGCTTGACCCTTCTGCTCGGCTCGAACTGGGGGTTAGCCTCCGGGTATGGTCGGTCGATCCTTTCTGCCGGCACCTTCCTCCGGGACATTCTTCCTCGTCTGCGGGGTATGAGGTGGTAGTGGCGCCGGTCCGGTCGTAGCGCCTTCTACATGAGATGCATAAACTTACAGGGTGGCTGTTCTGGAATTTCAAGATTCCATTTTCTATTTTATTCTAACTAACTACAAACGGTTTATTCTTTTTATATAAATCGATTCCCCACTCTAGATTACTTTCTCATTTTTGTGCTCTCCTTTTCTGCTCATCATTTTGATCTATAAACTTTATGACAGCTACTGGAGTATAAGAGCTAAAGCTCACTCCGAAATTTAGCTAAATCTGAGCTACACATAATTTACTAAAATTAATTCAATCTGCTGCCTGCAGAAATGAAAATTACAATTCATAATAACATTGGAAATCACATCCAATTCAGGAAATCTTCCTACCCAAAGCTAGTCATAAGTACAGGAGGCGCTGGCCAAGTGGTGGCTCAAAAAACCCTTAGGTTAGTGCCTCCATAAATTCCTATCGCAAAAAACACAGATTTATTTATCTTGCCTAGCCCTAAAACAGAGCAAAATAAGTTTTCATTTCACAGGTTCCGTGTAACAAGTTTTATCCTCTGAGCAAAGCATGCTGATTTTCACCTGCACAGGATTCATTTTAAAGATTTCTGCACTGCCCAAAAAGACAGGAAAACACATTTAATTTATAACTGGAGCTACAGTTCATATTTTTGGCCCCCTGTGCGACACCAAGCTGTCCAAATCACTACACCACAACTAACCAAACTCAACCCAGCGAGCTACTGGATTCTCGGAAGAATGCGGCCCACTACTTTCCATCTTCATAGTTTGAATTTTACGCTCAAAACATTCCATCAAAAGATAAAACATGTCTTGCGGGGCCTCGAGGGTCCTATCGTGCGGCCTCGAATCGTGACGGAAACTACTGGCTAGGCTCGATCGTCACGGACATACTGGCTAGGCTCGATCATCACGGACATGCTCGATCGTCACGGACATACTGGGTAAGCTCGATCGTGACGGACATAGCTCGATCGTCACGGACAATACTTAGGGCTCGATCGTCACGGACATAGCTCGATCGTCACGGACATACTGGTTCGAGGGTCATCAAGCGAAACAAACGCCGTGGCGAGGTTGTCGTGAAGGGCTGTTGGTGATGACAACTACTCTTATTGTCGGAGATTTTTAAGTTCAGTATCAAAATCTTGAGATTTCAGTTGGGTGTCACCAGACCCTTGTTTTTGAATTTCAGTTTGAATATTTGGTCAATTTCTGAATTCGAACCCCATTGTTTTGCCTTATCTTCCTTTTTATTAATTATTTTATTTAACCTCTCCCTCCTTTCTTAGACCCCTCAATAGTGTCACTAAACATCAGAGGTATGCTGCTCAAAGAGAGTTTTCAACTTAAAGTCCTACCTCCTTTTATTTTGAGAGTAAAAATCTTATTTTAACTTAAAGTTAAAACATGGACACATACATGGAGGTTAAAAGCTTATTTATTTTATATGCTCAACTTTTAATTATGTCGTTAACAACTTGACATATATTAAATATTAATTAATTTACATCCTTTGTATTTTATGAAAGCTCATATTGTGAACAAAATCTCATTTTATTATTAAACCTCAGATTGCCACATGTAGGCTATGATTAGAACTGCAAGCTTTATTAGTCCAAGTGTTTAACCCTAACATTAAATCATTAACAATTATTTTACTAAAGAACATCAGGAGCACTCTAAATATTATTCTATTTATAGCCCAAGGTGAGCTCCTTTAAAAGGGTGTGTGACCGTGTGTTTTTCATCCCATGTTTAAGTTGGTCTTTCAAACTTGATTTCCTATGTTTGGTAGATTAAGCATCTGAGTTATACATAACTCACCAAGGTTGCAAATGACATTTTTAGATACACAACTTTCATTTGAGAAAGTGGTTTGGTTTTATAATTAGAACATACTTTCCCAAACCTTTCATATTGATCAGACGTTTGTGATGTGCACAACTCTTATTTAAAATTTTAAATTAGAACCTTGCCTTCTGAAGGTCATTAATATCGTTAGTTGGAATTATTTCATGTGTTGACTTCACATGAGCCATTAGTCCTTTAAGACCTTTAGGGCATAGAAGCATTTCTTAATTTGCCGTTAAATCCTGATTTCTTTTTAGGAAATTTTTATGCGTCGTCTCGAGAGTATGTATTTAGAGTTTTGTCGTGCAACTTGTAAGAGAAGATGTTTAGATTTGTACTAGAAAAGTTTTTGTTGGGTTCAAATTTCAAGAACCAAAGCACGAGTACAAACTTAACAATCCTCATGTATAATTCTCATTCCTACTAGTGATTTAGTTTCAGGGTTTATAGTTCCTTAGTTTGTTTAATCACTCTTACTTATACGCTTTAAACAACAGGGGTGTTACAGCCTACCCTCCTTAAAAAGAATCTCGTCCCGAGATTCGCATAGGGAGGAAAGGTGGACATTTTATTAGAAGAAAGAGGTGTTGGTTAAAGAAACGCAGATACTACGCACCCAAGTTCTTACAGGTTCATAGCTTGGAGATGATAATTGATACCGGATCTCCGATACAACATCAACATCATTCATGTGGGAGCGGTGATGAATGTAGACATGGAAAGCTAAGAGCATCAAGGTTTGGCACACAAGGCAAAAGTAATACACCACTATGGTCCAGTGAACTCCAGGGCCAATCGGGGAAAAGAATGGGCAAGCCATGGATGGTGTCAAAAAGTCGAAATCTTCCTTGCTCGTCGACTTAATTCTTGTGGAATCCTCAGGTGACTTTTGCTCGAACTCCTTCTTCGGTGAAGTTGGTGCCGTAGACCTTGGTTAAACGACAAGGTGGTTGCCGGGAGGGGCACTTCCTCGTGGCTTTACAAAAAGGTGGAGGCAGAGCTTGCTTGTCAAAGAACGGAGGACACGGTGGAGAATGGGCAGCTTGGGTACCGTGGAGGTCGCCGAAGAGAGGCGAGAGCGGTGGAGTGGTGTGACTCAAGTGGAGCACCTTGGAGTGATGGCAGCCATTGGAGAGGCTGCATTTATCGACGGCCGGAGCGGAGCAGCGATAGTGGGGTGTCGACAGCAGGAGGTAGGGGCCGGCAATGTGATTCCCTGGGTGACGGGACGGTGGTACGACGACAACTGGGGGAACGTTGGCCAGCCGCGGTAGGGAAAAACGACGAAGGTGATAGTGGACTGGTGAACGGGGCAGAGCACACGACGCACGGATACAGGGGGGGTCAAACTGGCCCTTGAAACCCTGACGTGATGGTGGGAGAAACAGAAGGCAAAGGTGATCTTTGAGACTGTAGATAGTCATGGGCAAGACGCTTAACCATTTGTAGGTCTTAATTAAACAATGATTTACCTACTTTTATATCAACAGGAACAAGGAATGAACTCTTTAGCATTCTCCTAAGAGAAAAGGGATGCTTAATGATCAACGAGGTTATGAGATGACAAGAGTGCCCAAAAGATTTTTAAAACTAGCCCACATCATACCATGATCATGGCATGACGTTACACGGGGTTGCTGCCCAAATTCTAAGACGAGCTAAAAGGAACAACACGGATGGGGCAATAAAAGATCTACTTATGGCAATGAGGGAATACACCTAGAAAAGGTGGTGTGGTATGGAAATTTTGGGAAATTCTTGCTCAAATTTTTATCTTAATTGTCAAATTGCCAAACTTAAGCACTTTACCATGGTATACACGGCATGTTCATGATGAGGTGCACATGATATGATACACATGCACATGAGCGTATGGTGCATATGCTTATGAGAGTATGATGTACACGCCGTGATGCAAGTTAGTAGACCTCACACCACATAATTAAAATTCATCATTGCGGAACAATTAGTGAGAGTAAGGAAGTATCTATTTGGGTTGTCAATAAAGGTCTTTGTGGGTCATATTCCCGCATACCAAGATACCAGCGTGCTCCAAGTGACTCAAGCGTGTGGCTGCAGCACACACACGAGATCCTAGGTTCCATCACGGCACCATAGGTTAGGGAATACAATACCACAATAAATTCAGAGGGAACAACCCAATTGACACCAGGAGGGAGAAGCATTCATGAGTTAGATGCACATGTGGTTAGGTACCAAAAGATTATCATGATGCAAATGACATGTTAATGGATATGTAATGCCATGCACATGAATTGCTTATAAAGGAATAAAATGCATATTGTGTCTATAACTGATTATGCATAGAAAAAGTGACATTGACCCAATTTTGCATATTCATTTCAATTATTTATATTATCTTGAGCAAGAACAACAGCATAGGATCCAAGGATTAAGGAATCAAGTTACTTCGGTACAAGGTATCAATGTTAAACAAAGTTAAGTAAATCAAATCGGTATGAGAGAGTTGGTGAAGACACCTGAATCAAGGTATGAGTTTAAACTGTATAGAATCAGACAACAACGGAGGCACGACTCATGCTTGACATCCAAACCTTCACAATTGGTCCATGTCAAAGCACACCAAACAATTATCCTATTTCACAAGAAGGAAACAAGAGGGATAAAAGGCACTGGGCCAAGAGAGTGGAGTGAAGTTGTTTACATACCATTGATTTACTACAATTTTCGAAGGGGTAGAAAGTGAGTGGAAGACATGAGAGCTGGAAATGAGTGGAAGAAAATTTGTAGTAAACAGATCTAACATCCAGAGTTATTCATCTTTGGTCAGGTAGTAGGAATTTGGTAAGCTACACATTGCTTTGTATCTCAGACGCGGATCTAGTGGTTAAGTTGGTCAAAACTTTCAATCTAGGCTTCTCGGTTTAGATGGATTTTCAGCACACCGAACCATATGTTCCCTTTTTATTTTGGGGCTGAAACTTTGTGGGTGTTTCCATTATAAATTTCAATTTAACTTTGGTAACCATCTTACATCCTAGAAAGACCATCTTCAGGTGGTAAAAGTTTTGACAAAAATCATGTTGCAGGATATGCACTAGATAATAGAAATCCAATATCTCTGGCTGCAACCTTAAAGCTTCATAACTCCAACTTGAGTAGACCAAAAAAAAATTCTCAAAATTCCCCAAAGTGTTGACATGTTTGTGTACAAGTTTACTGTTCATCATTTCATCAAATTTGAGGTTAACATGGTGCAAAAATTCAAATTCTTAACGACTGTCCCCAGAATATTTAGTAAGACAGGAGGTCGGTATTTGGTCCATATGTCGAGTTCTACTGGTCCAAAAGTCTTGCCCTTCTTAACTTAAATGCAGCTTACTTAAGTGTTATAAATTACAGATGCCACAGCAGAGCAAGCTACAAGTGAGGCGGCAGCAATATAGACATCAAAACTAAGTGAGAACTGACATATATTTAAAGAAAATAATCAGATTATGGACAGAGTAGGAAAAATTTCATATCTCAAAATCTATAAGCCCAAACATTACCCAACTTGACCAGAATACAGTTTAAATAATTCCCAACAACTTTTTAGTTCAACACAAAAACAGAACGAGTGATCTAGGTGGCGCAAAACCCCAATCTTTTAATTAACTCTCTGCTGAAAGTCCAGCAGACAGGAAGTTGGTATTTTGAGCATAACTTTTAATTGGCTGAACCAAATTTGTGGAAATTTTGACAGCATAACTAGACACAATTTGTGACAACTTTCATTTTTAAGCCTCTAGCAGAAACTGCTGTTAAGAGGGTGTAAAATCCACTTTCAAACTTGTTATTCCCAGAAAGTTCCAGCAGACAGGGGGGTTACCATTTTAAACATAACTCCAGTTCTACTGAACCAATTTCGATGAAATTTCTACAGCATAAACTTCATAATATTTATGACAACTTTCATTTTACAGAGTTTTCTGTTTCGAATTAAGGGTGCAAACAGATTGTTCTCAGCAGGATTTTTGGGTTGTGATTTCAATTTCTTTGACGGCGGTTCGATTTGGTCACTTATTAAAAGTCCATGTTAATTCAGTGAGATGCAATGCATGAGCGGCCTATTCGTTCTCACCATCACACATGCCAATAAACTTTTGGCTTACGAAGTTAGTGCCGGTGGCTAGGCAATATCCGTCTCTCCCTATATTAACTAGCCGAACTTTTCTAACCGTTCATCTTACGGAATCGTGGTTAGTGTACCTGCAGAAAATTCCATTCCAGAGCATATATAATCAACCTTTCGTGCCAGCACTCACGAAAGCGTCTCCATACATTACCACCCACTATAGAGGTGGCACCCGAACGTTTAACATTGAACGGGCAATGTTCATATGTCACCAGAGCAACATATTGACAGTTTCATACGCTATTGAAATAGCGTATTGACTTTGTGCCGCCATCATATTTGCATATGATGCCGTGGTACGCTACAGCAATCGCCGTACCTTGCGCCCACCATCCTATTCTAGTTTCATACGCCATCACAGCGTATTGACTATGTGCCGCCACTATATTTTCATATAGTGCCGTGGTACGTTACAGCAATCGCCGTACCTTGCGCCCACCATTGCGTAAAGTAAATGACAGAATGAAATGTGCTGGAAGTCAGTATAATATACTATTTGCCACCTAACATATCGTGATCCCTTAACCCACATAGGCTTCACGCTCTAGGTAACATCCTTAGCGGTCCTAACAACAACCTTCCACCGAAAAGCACGGCGGAAGTACGAGTTGGCAAATTTTATTCCAAAAATATTTATTTAAAGTTTGTTGGTCTCTCCGGTGCGCTGTTTCGGCTCTGATGCCTGCTGTGGCGGACCACTCCGAAATTATTCCAAGTTAAGTACCTTGGGACCACTAATCACGTAGTCAGGCACTTAATCCGGAATAAGCTGGAGCGCCGTCGGATTAAACCCGATTAAACCACGTACTTTTCTCGATCGAAACAACAACACGCCCACACGAAGGTGAGTTCCAGAGATTACAACATTCCACAAATTAACTTACACAAATAGGTATCACAAGTTATTACAAACCAAGTTTGAAATGAAATCAGAGTATCAAAGTCTTGCAGCGGAAATAAAATAGTTCATTGCAGCGGAAGAAAATAATCTAACGACGATACAAATAACTCCGTGCTGAAGCCTGCCACGAAGCTACTCCTCCCGATCCTCGGCAGAGGACGGAACCCATACGATGTGCCAGCCAGGTGGAACCTGGGCAGGCCAAGACAAAGCATCGACATCCAACGGTGTACCTGTAAATCAATGCCACAAGCAAGGCTGAGTATACTAATACTCAGCAAGGCTTACCCGTCGGGTGAAATTTATATCACCGACATCTAGACAATGAGAGGCTTTTGGCTGGTGGGTTTGTTTGCCAAAAAGCAACTAAAGGTAGATCCTTGCTTTCAAGTTTTAGCATCATATTCTAGTACATTTAACCATTCTAGATTAGCATCCTCTCTAAGCATACAAGTGGTGCAATACAATTTAATTCATAGAACAAGTTTATAAATCTCAAAGTTTCACTTGTTACTCAATGTAGCCAGGCGGTCAAGCAGTCTCATTAACCGCGAGAAGCGGACAGTTCGAACCGAATTTTGCTACCTGGCCAGGGGAAACCCAACACACACGGATACTCTGCTTGCTATAAAAGGCACAAGCATTTCCCAACCTTTCCCATCGATCCACAATTCGGAACCGGGTCCATTTCCTTAGGATAAAGGTTTACTGCTTCACTCACAGTCTCACGCATATATCCACAAGTGTACGGCAGGGGAAAACAAAGTTTCCAAGGAGAGATGGCTATCGGCCCTAGCTGCTTCAATCTGGTACCGGGCTTACCGATCCCCATACATCGGCATGCATGTGGTACGTTCAAAAACTTGACAGCTCTTTCTACACATTTCGACCTTAATCAATTATCATACACGGACGGGAGATCTACATCTATCATCCCGCCCGTCAATCCTTATGATTCCAACATAAGTAAAGGCAAGCAATTCCTAAGTCTCGCGAGTGACAGGAAATCACTCGACTTGTAACGGACCTAAAGCAATGCCCTATCGATCCTTTCATACTAGTATTGCAAGTCATAGGTACTAGGAAATGTGCAGCTAAGGTATTCAATCAACTCCTTGAACGTAAATGCACAAACATAGAGAATTCAAAGTGCATAATTTGGTAAAGTTAGGTTATGCTCCGGGGCTTGCCTTCTTGCTCGGACTGGGGGTTAGCCTCCGGGTTGGTCGATCCTGCACCGGCACCTTCCTCCGGGACTTCTTCCTCGTCTGCGGGGATGAGGTGATAGTCGCCGTCCGGGATAGCGCCTTCTACATGAGATGCATAACTTAGGGTGGCTGTTCTGGAATTTCAGATTCCATTTATTTCATTCTAACTAACTACAAAAAGGTTTATTCTTTTATATAAATCGATTTCCATCTAGATTACTTCTCATTTTTGTTTCTCCTTTTCTGCTCATCATTTTTATCTATAAACTTTATGACAGCTACTGGAGTATAAGAGCTAAGCTCACTCCAAAATTTAGCTAAATCTGAGCTACACATAATTTACTAAAATTAATTCAATCTGCTGCCTGCAGAAATGAAATAAATTCATATAAAACTGGAAATACATCCAATTCAGGAAATCTTCCTACCAAAGCTAGTCATAAGTACAAGGAGGGCTCTGGCCAAGTGGTGGCTCAAAATAACCCTTGGGTAGTCCTCAATAAATTCCTATCCAAAAACACATATTTATTTATTTGCTAGCCTAAACAGAGCAAAAATTAAGTTTTTCATTTTTCGCAGGTGTGCTAACAAGTTTTTTTTCCTCTGGAGCAAAATGGTGATTTTTCACTGCACAGATTATTTTTAAAGATTTCTGCACTGCAAAAAGACAGAAAACACATTTTAATTTATAACTGGAGCTACAGTTCATATTTTTAGGTCCCCTTTGGACACAAGCTGTCCAAAGTCACTACACACAACATATCCAAAGCTCAACCCTAGCGGAGCTCTGGATTTGAAATGGTGCACTACTTTCCATTTTCATAGTTTGAATTTTAGCTCAAAAACAGTTCATCAAAAATATAAACATGTCTAATAGAGATTATAGTTTAGACTCTCACGAATCCAGAGAGTATTTTTGTGCATTTTTGCGATTTTTTTACGATTTTTAATGGATTTTACAAGATTTGGGAAAAACAAATCTAGTTTTAAGAATCTATTTTCGCAGGGAACCCTAGAACTTTCAAAACTTCGTGAACGAGTCCCTGAACTTTTGCGCAGAGACCCCTAGACAAACGAAGACGATGGAGAAAGGCCCTCGGCTCTCGCCGGAGTTGCGCCGGCCAAACGGCGGCGAACTAGGCTCGGGGAAGTGGGGGAAAAGCTTCCTGGGCTCACCACGAGTCGTTTGGGGACGGTTTGGAGGCCGGGGATGGTCGGAGTTTCGCCGGCGACGAGGTGGTGGCGGCGCGGCCGCCGCGGCTTCTACGCCGGTGAGCTCGGGGTCGTTCGCCGAGGTTCGAGGGGTCCTAGAGCACCAGTGGAGCTCGAGGAAGCCAATGGCGTGCTCGGTTGACCTCGGGGACGGCTCGGAGTAGGGGCTCGACGTGCGGGTGCTCCGGTGGCCGAAAATCGCGATTTGGGGGAATTCACGAATTCTCGCCGGAGAAGGGACAATAGCTTGGGGAAAATGGGGGAAAATGGAGCTGGAGTAGAGGGCTAGCTTCGTGCGGGACGAATTTGGGAATGGTGGAGTGTGGGAGGCGAATTTCTCGGAGGAGCTCGGCTCGGTTCGCGCGGCGCGAGGAAGAAGAAGACCGAGCGAGCGCGGGGAAGTGGAAATGGCCAAGTGAGCGAGTGAGAGGAGGGGTGGGAGTGCGCGGTGGAGTGCTTGGGCACGCGAGAGTGGCACAGTGCGGCCTCGGGAGCGTGCGAGCGCGTGGGTAGCTGTCGCGGTCGTCATTGATGGCGCGGCGAGCTCGAACAGAGCGCACACGCGCGGTTGGGCATCAAAGATCATCGCGTGATGAAGTGGAGATCCTCAGCAGAGGATTTGGCGCGACGCGAACGGACTCTACCGCCTGCAGTGCGATCGGCGCGGCGCGAGCGCGCGTGCGGCCACGGCGGCGCGCGACCGTATGATGGCGCTCCGCGGCGCGATGCAGCAGTGCGCCGTCGCCCGCGACGTGACGGTACGGAAGGCTTGGACAAACGCGTGAGGACAAAAGCTAGCTGCCGCCGCGGCTCGGCCGACCCGACGCGGTCTCCGCCACACGCCGGCCACGTGGCGGCCGGACTCCGGCCGGAGCAGAGCGCGCCAGGGGCGAGCTGGCAGCCCCGTGGAGCTCCTTTGCCCCTTTTGAACCTTCTCCAAAAATTTGAGCTGAACTTCGAAACGTGTAAAATTAAAAGTTGGAGTTTGAGGTGTGGGACACAACTTTCGAGCTTGGACCAGGCACTTAGACCAGGCGCTACGGCGCTTCGAGCTTGAACCGCAAGCTCGAGCTTGCCGAGCCTCGAACGGTCGGAAACGCCGCTCGAGGGTGAGTGCCCCCTCGAGCTTGGCTGCGAAGCCTCGAGCGTGCCGGAACGTCGCTCGAGGGTAAGTCCTCGAGCTTGGCTGCGGAGCCTCGAGCGTGACGGAACGTCGCTCGAGGGTAAGTGCCCCCTCGAGCTTGGCTGCGGAGCCTCGAGCGTCCTAACGTGCGGCCTCGAATCGTGACGGACTGCGGGGCCTCGAGGGTCCTATCGTGCGGCCTCGAATCGTGACGGAAACTACTGGCTAGGCTCGATCGTCACGGACATACTGGCTAGGCTCGATCATCATGGACATGCTCGATCGTCACGGACATACTGGGTAAGCTCGATCGTGACGGACATAGCTCGATCGTCACGGACAATACTTAGGGCTCGATCGTCACGGACATAGCTCGATCGTCACGGACATACTGGTTCGAGGGTCATCAAGCGAAACAAACGCCGTGGCGAGGTTGTCGTGAAGGGCTGTTGGTGATGACAACTACTCTTATTGTCGGAGATTTTTAAGTTCAGTACCAAAATCTTGAGATTTCAGTTGGGTGTCACCAGACCCTTGTTTTTGAATTTCAGTTTGAATATTTGGTCAATTTCTGAATTCGAACCCCATTGTTTTGCCTTATCTTCCTTTTTATTAATTATTTTATTTAACCTCTCCCTCCTTTCTTAGACCCCTCAATAGTGTCACTAAACATCAGAGGTATGCTGCTCAAAGAGAGTTTTCAACTTAAAGTCCTACCTCCTTTTATTTTGAGAGTAAAAATCTTATTTTAACTTAAAGTTAAAACATGGACACATACATGGAGGTTAATGTGACATCTCTGATGTCAAAAGAATTAAAAAGTGCAATTAAAATCAATGCAACAGGGAATTGGGTTGAAATTCAAAAATTCGTCAAAAATTCAATTATAATTCAAAAACAAGGGTTGTTTGGACACCCAACTGAAATCTCAAGACTTGGGTGCTGAACTTAAAAATCTCGGACCAAAAGAGTAGTTGTCATCACCTACAGCCCTTCGCGACAACCTCGCCACGGCGTTCGTTCCGCTCGATAACCCTCGAGCGGGGATGTCCGTGACGATCGAGCCTAGTCAGTATTGTCCGTGACGATCGAGCTATGTCCGTGACGATCGAGCTATGTCCGTCACGATCGAGCCTAGCCAGTAGTTTCCGTCACGCTCGAGGCTCCGCAGCCAAGCTCGAGGACTCACCCTCGAGCGACGTTCCGGCACGCTCGAGGCTCCGCAGCCAAGCTCGAGGGGGCACTTACCCTCGAGCGACGTTCCGTCACCCTCGAGGCTCCGCAGCCAAGCTCGAGGACTTACCCTCGAGCGACGTTTCGGCACGCTCGAGGCTTCGCAGCCAAGCTCGAGGGGGGCACTCACCCTCGAGTGGCGTTTCCGACCATTCGAGGCTCGGCAAGCTCGAGCTTGCGGTTCAAGCTCGAAGCGCCGTAGCGCCTGGTCGAAGTGCCTGGTCCAAGCTCGAAAGTTGTGTCCCACACCTCAGACCCCAACTTTTAATTTTACCCGTTTCGAAGTTCAATTCGAATTTTTGGAGAAAATTCGAATTTGAAATCGGAGCTCCACGGGCATGCTACAGTGCCCCTGGCGCGCGCTGCGCTGGCCGGAGCTCGGCCGCCACGTGGCCGGCGAGCGGCGCAGGCGGCGCTGAGCTGGCCAAGCCGCGGCGGACGCTGGCGCTTGTCGCCTAGCTCTTGTCCGGCCACTCCCGAGCCATCACTTCGCCGCCGTCGCCTCGCCTCGCCTCGCGCCGCGGAGCGCCATCATACGGTCGCGCGCCGCCGTGGCCGCACGCGCGCTCGCGCCGCGCCGAGCGCACTGCAGGCGGTAGAGTCCATTCGCGTCGCGCCAAAGCCTCTGCTGAGGATCCCCACTTCATCACGCGATGATCTTTGACGCCCAACCGCGCGTGTGCGCTCTGTTCGAGTTCGCCGCGCCATCAATGGCGACCGCGACAGCCACCCACGCGCTCGCACGCTCCCGAGGCCGCACAGTGCCTCCCTTGCGTGCTCAATCACTCCACCAAGCACTCACACCCCTCCTCTCACTCACTCACTTGGCCATTTCCACTTCCCCGCGCTCGCTCGGTCTTCTTCTTCCTCGCGCCGCGCGAACCGAGCCGAGCTTCTCCGAGAAATTCACCCTCCACACTCCACCATTCCTAAGTTCGTCCCGCACAAAGCTAGCCCTCTACTCCAGCTCCATTTTCCCCCATTTTCCCCAAGCTATTGTCCCTTCTCCGGCGAGAATTCGTGAATTCCCCCAAATCGCGATTTTCGGCCACCGGAGCACCCGCACGTCGAGCCCCTACTCCGAGCCGTCCCCGAGGTCAACCGAGCACGCCATTGGCTTCCTCGAGCTCCACTGGTGCTCTAGGACCCCTCGAACCTCGGCGAACGACCCCGAGCTCACCGGCGTAGAAGCCGCGGCGGCCGCGCCGCCACCACCTCGTCGCCGGCGAAACTCCGACCATCCCCGGCCTCCAAACCGTCCCCAAACGACTCGTGGTGAGCCCAGGACGCTTTTCCCCCACTTCCCCGTGCCTAGTTCGCCGTAGTTTGCCCGGCGCAACTCCGGCGAGGTCCCAGGGACCTTTCTTCATCGTCTACCTTTGTTTAGGGGTCTCTGCGCAAAAGTTCAGGGACTCGTTCGCGAAGTTTTGAAAGATCTAGGGTTCTCTGCGTAAAAAGATTCTTAAGTCTAGGTTTGATTTTCCCGAAATTTGTAAAATCCATTAAAAATCGTACAAAAATCAGAAAAATGCACAAAAATACTCTCTGGATTCGTGAGAGTCTAAACTACAATCTCTATTAGACATGTTTGTACTTTTGACGAACTGTATGTGAATTAAAATTCAAACTATGAAAACCTAAAGTTGTGCACCATTTCAAATCCAGAGCTACGCTAGGGTTGAGCTTTGGATATGTTGTTTGTAGTGACTTTGGACAGCTTGTGTCCAAAGGGGACTAAAAAAATATGAACTACAGCTCCTGTTATGAATTAAAATAGGTTTTCTGTCTTTTTGCAGTGCAGAAATCATTAAAAATAATTTGTATAGTGAAAAATCACCATTTTGCTCCTGGAGACTTAAAACTTGTTAGCACACATGTTAAAAATGAAAAACTGAATTTTTGCTCTGTTTAGGATGGCAAATAATTAAATATGTGTTTTTGGTTAGAAAATCATTGAGGATCACCCAAGGGTTATTTTGAGCCATCACTTGGCCAGAGCCCTCCTCATGCTGATGCATAGCTTTGGTAGGAAGATCCCCTGAAATGGGTGAATTTTCGATTTTATATGAATTAAATTCAATTCTGCTGGCAGCAACTTGTTATATTTTTAATAAATTATGTGTAGCTCAAAATTAGCTAAATTTTGGAGTGAGCTTAACTCTTATACTCCAGTAGCTGTCATAAAGTTTATAAATAAAAATGATGAGCAGAAAAGGAGAAACAAAAATGCGAAGTAATCTAGATGGAAATCGATTTATATAAAAGAATAAACCTTTTTGTAGTTAGTTAGAATAAAATAAATGGAATCTGAAATTCCAGAACAGCCACCCTAAGTTATGCATCTCATGTAGAAGGCGCCATCCCGGACGGCAACTACCACCTCATTCCCGCAGACGAGGAGCAAGTCCCGGAGCACGGTGCCAGTGAAGAAGTGACCAACCCGGAGGCTAACCCCCAGTCCGAGCAAGAAGGCAAGCCCCGGAGCATGACCTAACCTTTACCAAATTATGCACTTTGAATTCTCTATGTTTGTGCATTTACGTTCAAGGAGTTGATTGAATACCTTAGCTGCACATTTCCTAGTACCTATGACTTGCAATACTAGTATGAAAGGATCGATAGGGCATTGCTTTAGGTCCGTTACAAGTCGAGTGATTTCCTGTCACTCGCGAGACATAGGAATTGCTTTTCTTTACTTATGTTGGAATCATAAGGATTGACGGGCGGGATGATAGATGTAGATCTCCCGTCCGTGTATGATAATTGGTTAAGGTCGAAATGTGTGGTAGAGTGTGTCAAGTTTTTGAACGTACCACATGCATACCGGTATATGGGAGCCGGTAAGCCCGGTACCAGATTGAAGCAGCTAGGGCCGATAGCCATCTCTCCTTGGAAACTTTGTTTCCCCTGCCGTACACTTGTGGATATATGCGTGATGCTGTGAGTGAAGCAGTAAACCTTTATCCTAAGGAAATGGACCCGGTTCCGAATTGTGGATCGATGGGAAAGGTTGGGAAATGCTTGTACCTTTTATCGCAAGCAGAGTATCCGTGTGTGTTGGGTTTCCCCTGGCCAGGTAGCACAAATTCGGTTCGAACTGTCCGCTTCTCGCGGTTAATGAGACTGCTTGACCGCCTTGCTACATTGAGTAATAAGTGGAATTATGAGATTATGAATTTGTTCTATGAATTAATTTGTATTGCTCCACTTGCATGCTTAGAGAGGATGCTAATCTAGAATGGTTAAATAAACTAGAAACTGATGCTAAAACTTGAAAGCAAGGATCTACCTTTAGTTGCTTTTTGGCAAACAAACCCACCAGCCAAAAGCCTCTCATTGTCTAGATGTCGGTGATGTAGTTTTCACCAGACGGGTAAGCCTTGCTGAGTATTAGTATACTCAGCCTTGCTTGTGGCATTATTTTACAGGTATCCTTTTGGATGTGGATGCTATGACTTGGCCTGTCCAGGTTCCACCTGGCTGGCACATCGAATGGGTTCCGTCCTCTGGCGAGGATCGGGAGGAGTAGCTTCGTGGCAGGCTTCAGCACGGAGTTACTTGTATCGTCGTTAGATTGTTTTACTTCCGCTGCAATGGACATCTAAATTCAGTTGTTATGAACTTTTATTTCCGCTGCAAGACTTGTACTCTGATTTAAATTTGAACCTGGTTTGTAATAACTTGTAATATCTATGTGTGTAAGTTAATTTGTGGAATGTTGTAATCTCTGGAACTCACCTTCGTGTGGGCGTGCTGTTGTTTCGATCGAGAAAAGTACGTGGTTAATCGGGTTTAATCCGACGGCGCTCCAGCTTATTCCGGATTAAGTGCCTGACTACGTGATTAGTGGTCCCGAGGTACTTAACTTGGAATAATTTCGGAGTGGTCCGCCACAGCTGGCATCAGAGCCGAAACAGCGCACCAGAGAGACCAACAAACCTTAAATAAATATTTTTGGAATAAAATTTGCCAACTCGTACTTCCGCCGTGCTTTTCGGTGGAAGGTTGTTGTTAGGACCGCTAAGGATGTTACCTAGAGCGTGAAGCCTATGTGGGTTAAGGGATCACGGTATGATAGGTGGCAGATAGTATATTATACTGACTTCCAGCACATTTCATTCTGTCATTTACTTTCCGCAATGGTGGGCGCAAGGTACGGCGATTGCTGTAACGTACCACGGCACTATATGAAAATATAGTGGCGGCACATAGTCAATACGCTGTGATGGCGTATGAAACTAGAATAGGATGGTGGGCGCAAGGTACGGCGATTGCTGTAGCGTACCACGGCATCATATGCAAATATGATGGCGGCACAAAGTCAATACGCTATTCCAATAGCGTATGAAACTGTCAATATGTTGCCTTGGTGACATATGAACATTGCCCGTTCAATGTTAAACGATCGGGTGCCACCTCTATAGTGGGTGGTAATGAATGGAGACGCTTTCGTGAGTGCTGGCACGAAAGGTTGATTATAAATGCTCTGGAATGGAATTTTCTGCAGGTACCCTAACCGCGATTCCGTATGTTGAGACGGTTAGAAAAGTTCGGCTAGATAATATAGGGAGAGACGGATATTGCCTAGCCACCGGCACTAACTTCGTAAGCCAAAAGTTATTGGCATGTGTGTTGGTGAGAACGAATAGGCCGCTCATGCATTGCATTCTCACTGAATTAATATCAATTTTAACCCATGGCCAAATCAAACCGCCGTCAAAGAAATTGAAATTTACAACCCAAAAATGCTGCTGAGAACAGTCTGTTTGCAACCTTAAATCGAAACTGAAAACGTTGTCGAACGAAAAAGTGTTCAACACGAAAGTTGTCATAAATATTATGAAGTAAATGCTGGAGAAATTTCAACGAAAATGGTTCAGTAAAATTGGAGTTATGTTAAAAATGGTAACCCCCTGTCTGCTGGAAATTCTGGGGACAGTGAGATAAAAATTGAATTTTTACACCAACTTAACGACAGTTTCTGCTCAAACCTCCAACATGAAACTTGTTAAGAATTACTTAAGCTATGTTCTGGCCAAATTTGAGAATTTGTGAGCTGGTAGATTTCGAGTTTTGTAATTTTTACCACCCTGCACAGAATCTGTTCTTATTCTTTGGCGCTACCCGGTGCTCACCCTTGCCCCTTTTTCTTTTTGGTTCAGATGGCCGCCCTCACTGACCTGGCTAGCTACCCCAACGACGTGTCTTTCTCTGATTGCTTGGGATGGGAAGGTTTCCCTAGCATCTTGTGGTCGGTTCTACAGGCACTTGGCTACCCTACACCGCCGCAGTATGAGAGAATCCTCATCCGAGACCGTGGTGTGACTCGTTCCCGTGTGCGTTTGGTGGTACATCGTCACCCGCCGTGTCCTAGTTCCCCCACCTGGACGGTGGAAGTTCATGGACACCACATGGAGACGACTTGTGAGCTAGCTGCTTTGAATGGCATCAGTTCTTTTTGTGCTCAGAACCAAAGCTTGGTAGAGCACCAGTTGCTTGGGCTGTTTCCACCAACTCAGCCGGATGATCCCCACTGGATGAGGCGCTACCTTAGCTCTCCTTTGAGGATGGCGGAGAACCCCGTCGCAGCAGCCGCTTTGATGATGAGGTGGATACGGGCGTATCACCGGTTGCAGGCACTTCTTGGACGGTCGCAGAGCGAGATGCTCAACATTGCTATGGACATGTCCGCTCGCGCCCGTGACATAGGGGTTGAGAGGACCTCTTTGTCCATTGAGGTGACCACTAGAGATGCCATGATTGCTGACTTGGAGAGGCAATTGAATGACCTCCAGATTGCACACAACAACACCCAGAATGAGTTAGCACAAACTAGAGATGAGCTTGAGAAGGTACATGGTACCTTGGAGCATGCGAATGCTATGCTTGCCGCCCATGACGCTCAGCACCTTCTTGAGCAAGAAGGAGGGAATGGTGAAGGAGAGGCCCCCGATTCCGACATGGACACCGAGGATGACATGCCGTCCCTTCCAGCTCCACCTTCACCTATGGGCAGCGAGGCTACCGCTAACAACTTGGATGATTTTTAGAGTGGTAGTAGCAAGTTTACTCCTCCGCTAGGCCTAGATTTTGGCTTCATGTTATAATAGGCTAGATGGAGTTGAGCTCCTCCTATTTGGTGGCAATGTAAATTAATGGTGTGGTTGTGGTGTAAAACTTGATGATGTTGTTACAGCTGTGTTGAAAACATTCTGCAGCTGACCTTGTTTTAATTATTGATGGGTTTTCCAATCCTTTCTGGGCTGTGATGTGAACTACAAAGTTGTTTGGAATTTGTCAAACAAAATGATCACCAAATTGCAACCCCATTGGTTAAGCGAAATAAAAATGGCAACCAAAACACTATAGCTCGGCCTGCTGAAAAACAGCAAATGCAGAGAGCTAAAGATTGAATTTTTCGGCTTAGTTCCAGTCCGAATTTGATTCCCAGCCCAACATGAAAGTTGTAGAGCATAAAATTTCCGAGCTACTGACCGAATGGGAGCATTTGACTTGTTTCCTGTTGGGAGATATGATTTTTCTCCCGAACTGCGTGCTGATTTGTCATTCTGCGCAGTATACTTAATATATTGTCACGTTCTATCTTGTCATTCATTATGCAAGCTTATGGAATGTGGCTAATACAAGTCCCTACTGCAGATGGCAATCACCCGCAGCGGTCACGACGCTAGTGGCTCCATCGCTAACCAGCAGGGGCCAGAGGGGCAGCAACAGCCACCGCCACCTCCTCCACCCCAGCAACCTCCTACGTGGCAACAGCTGTATGCCACTCAAACGGAGATTCTCCGGAACCTGCAGCATCAGCAGCAGATGATGCAGCAGCAGATGTTGCAGCAGGGAGGTCAACGGGCCCCTCAGCCTCAGGTGGCCCGATACGAGGATTTTCTGGCAACGCACCCGCCGATCTTCTCTCGTGCTGATGAGCCTTTGGAGGCCGACACCTGGATTCGAGCCATCGAGTCCAAGTTCACCATTCTGGCAACGCCTTGCACCTCCAACCGCAAGGTCGTGTTCGCGGCGCAGCAGCTCCGCGGCCCAGCTCTCCTTTGGTGGGAGAACTACCTGGCCCTGCAGCAGGAGGGTCATGTAGTTGAGTGGGATGAGTTCAAAGCTGCATTCAAAGCTCATCACATTCCGGCCGGTCTAGTAGAGCGAAAGCTGAATGAGTTTTTGGCGCTGACCCAGGGTACCCGCACAGTGCTCCAGTACTCCCAGGCCTTCAATGGTCTGTGCCCTTATGCGGGTCATCACGCCGACTCCGACGAGAAGAAGCTAGAGAGGTTCCGACGTGGCCTTAACACCAAGTTGAAGGCACGGTTGGCCACCACCCGTGCTGCCACGTACGGCGATCTCGTGAACCTTGCCATCACCCAGGAAGACGCCAATGTGGTGCACAAGGCGGAGAAGAAGAGGAAGACTCCCGCTGGACCGTCGAGCGCGCAGCCGCAGAGGTTCCGCTTGGTTCCCCCGGCTGCACCGCAGGGACAGTCCAGGGCACCTCAGGGAGGTGGATGGGTTGCTAGGCCGCCACAGCCTAACGCGCCTCGTTTCCCTCCACCGCCGCAGCAGCAGCAGGCACCCAGGCAGAATACACAACAGCCAGCTCCCCTGGAGCCGGCTATCAGTGCTTCAAGTGTGGAAGTAAAGATCATTTTATCAAGGATTGCCCGCAGAACAAGCAGCAAAACCAACGCCCGGGAAATCAGCAAGGCAAGGGCAAGCAGCAGCAGCGTGTGCAAGTTCGGCAAGGACGGCTCAACTACACCAACTTGGCCGACTTACCCGAGGGAGCCCCAGACATGACTGGTACTTTCCCTATCTGCACTCAACCTGCTGTGATATTGTTTGATTCCGGGGCAACACATAGTTTTATAAGCACAAGGTTTCATGTGAAATGCGGATTAAAATCATACCATACCAAATCATCGTATGTGATATCAACTGCGGGTGGTAAAATTGCATCCAACCAAGTCACACAAGGTTCCGATCAGGCTGGGAAGTAAAACATTTCCTACTGATTTAATTCTGCTTGGTATGGAAGGAATTGACATTGTGTTAGGAGCCAATTGGATGACTCAACATAAGGTTGTCCTAGATGTTGCGGAACGAGTTGTTGAGACAAACTCGCCTACGCATGGCCCGAGTGTGCTATATCTGCCACAACGGACTCGCGTCGATGCGTGTGCTTATGCAATGGTAGAAACCCAACTAAAGGACATTCCGGTGGTATGTGAGTATGCCGATGTATTTCCGGATGACTTACCTGGGATGCCGCCGGATAGAGACATTGAATTCGTGATTGAACTTCAACCTGGCACAGCACCTATATCAAGGAGACCATATAGAATGCCGCCCAATGAATTGGCTGAATTAAAAATTCAACTCCAAGAATTGCTAGATAAAGGTTTCATTCGTCCAAGTGTATCATCCTGGGGATGTCCCGCTATCTTTGTGAAGAAGAAGGACCATTCCTTGAGGTTGTGTATTGATTACCGGCCTCTCAATGCGGTAACTATTAAGAACAAGTACCCACTCCCCCGTATTGACATCTTGTTCGACCAACTAGCTGGCGCCAGAGTGTTCTCCAAGATTGACCTTCGCTCTGGCTATCACCAAATCAAAATCAGGCCATGTGACATTCCAAAGACTGTCTTTTCCACACGATATGGACTTTATGAATTCCTGGTTATGTCTTTTGGACTCACCAATGCCCCAGCCTACTTCATGTACCTCATGAATTCGGTCTTCATGTCTGAACTAGACAAGTTTGTGGTGGTTTTCATTGACGACATTCTTATATATTCTAAGAATGAGGAAGAGCATGCTGAGCACCTTCGCATTGTTCTTCAGAGATTGAGAGATCACCAGCTCTATGCCAAGTTCTCCAAGTGTGAATTCTGGCTTGAGAGCGTGAAGTTTTTAGGTCACACGGTTTCCAAGGATGGTATATCCGTGGATCCAACCAAAGTGCAAGAGGTGTTGGATTGGCAACCACCTACTTCTGTCCACGAGATTCGGAGTTTTCTGGGTTTAGCCGGTTATTACCGCCGTTTTATTCCGGACTTCTCTCGGATTGCGAAGCCCATGACCGAACTCTTAAAGAAGGGAGTCAAATTTGAGTGGAATGACAAATGCGATGAAGCTTTCCACACCTTGCGAAGACATTTGACTTCAGCCCCAGTTTTGGCTCAGCCCGATTGCACCAAGCCCTATGATGTCTATTGCGATGCATCAGGCACCGGTCTTGGCTGTGTTCTCATGCAAGAGAACCGGGTCATTGCTTATGCTTCTCGAGCACTTCGGCCTCATCAGCAAAACTACCCCACGCACGATCTTGAGTTAGCAGCGGTCATTCATGCTCTCAAGATGTGGAAACACTATTTGATGGGTGTTCCCTGCAACATATACACAGACCACAAGAGCCTCAAATATGTTTTCACTCAGGCACATTTGAATATGAGGCAGCGAAGATGGTTGGAGTTAGCAAAGGACTATGACCTTAGTGTGCATTATCACCCCGGGAAGGCTAATGTAGTTGCGGATGCACTAAGCCGCAAGGCTCATTGCCATTGTCTTTCCGTGGAGTCCTACGCTGACACCCTGTGTCATGAAATGGCAAAGCTCAATTTGGAGATTGTTCCACACGGGTACTTCAGCCATATTGCAGTGGAACCAACCTTACACGATCAAACTGTTGTAGCCCAATTAAATGACGCGAGCATTAAAATCCTTAGAAGGAAATTGTCTAAGGAGAAGGTAAAAGAGAAATACAAGTGTTTCCGATTGGATGGGCAGGGAGTGATGTGGTTTGGGCATCGCCTCGTGGTGCCCAAAAACACGGAACTCCGGAGGAAGATTATGGATGAGGCACATCTCTCTAAATTTTCTATCCATCCCGGCAGCACCAAAATGTACCAAGATTTGAAACAAAACTTTTGGTGGACTCGAATGAAGCGAGAAATTGCCACGTATGTGTCGGAATGTGACACATGCCAGCGGGTTAAGGCCAGCCACTTGAAGGTAGCAGGCACGCTTCAACCTCTACCTATTCCCTCATGGAAGTGGGAAGATATAAGTATGGATTTTATTGTTGGACTTCCCCGGACCCCTTAGGGGCACGATTCTATTTGGGTGATTGTGGATCGCCTTACCAAGACCGCGCATTTCATTCCAGTCAATACCACTTATGCTGCTAAGAGGTACGTAGAAATTTATCTGGAGCGGATCGTTTGCCTACATGGGGTACCCAAGATGATAATTTCAGATCGTGGTGCTCCGTTCGTAGCCCGCTTTTGGGAGCAATTGCAATCGTCCCTAGGCACCAAACTGATCCGTAGTTCGGCATATCACCCACAGACCGATGGGCAGACGGAAAGGGTAAATCAAATACTTGAGGATATGCTTCGAGCTTGTGTTATCCATTATGGGAAGAATTGGGAGAAATGTTTGTCTTCTGGCTGAATTCTCCTATAACAACAGCTACCAAGCGAGCCTTAAAATGGCACCTTTCGAAGCCTTATATGGTAGAAGATGTCGGACCCCGTTGTGTTGGTCCCAGGCAGGCGAGAGGTACACTTATGGCCCTGACCTTGTGATGGAAGCAGAAGAAAAGGTTAGGATCATTCGAGAGAATTTAAAGACCGCCCAGTCACGGCAAAAGAGCTACTTCGATCAGCGGCGGAAGCCACTTCAGTTCGAAGTTGGTGATCACGTGTATCTTAAAGTTTCCCCGACCAAGGGTGTACAAAGATTTGGACTCAAAGGAAAGCTTGCACCTCGCTTTATCGGCCCGTATGAAATTACTCAGCAATGTGGGCCGGTAGCTTATCAAGTGAAGCTTCCCGAGAAACTTTCAGCGGTACACAATGTATTTCATGTTTCTCAACTCAAGAGGTGTCTTCGTGTTCCGACCGAGGTTGTTGAACAAGAGGAACTCTCGGTTGAACCGGATCTCTCTTATGATGAGCATCCCGTTAAGATCCTCGACGAGAAAGAGCGACAAACACGAAGGAAGGGAGTTAAAATGTACAAAGTTCAGTGGAGTCATCACTCCGAAGATGAAGCCACGTGGGAAACCGAGGACTATCTTAGGAAGAATTTCCCCGACATACTTTCATAAGCCAAGGTATTTCTTTTCCCCTCTCTATCTCTAGGTTTAATCGAATCTCGGGACGAGATTCCTTTTAAGGGGGGTAGGCTGTGACATCTCTGATGTCAAAAGAATTAAAAAGTGCAATTAAAATCAATGCAACAGGGAATTGGGTTGAAATTCAAAAATTCGTCAAAAATTCAATTATAATTCAAAAACAAGGGTTGTTTGGACACCCAACTGAAATCTCAAGACTTGGGTGCTGAACTTAAAAATCTCGGACCAAAAGAGTAGTTGTCATCACCTACAGCCCTTCGCGACAACCTCGCCACGGCGTTCGTTCCGCTCGATAACCCTCGAGCGGGGATGTCCGTGACGATCGAGCCTAGTCAGTATTGTCCGTGACGATCGAGCTATGTCCGTGATGATCGAGCTATGTCCGTCACGATCGAGCCTAGCCAGTAGTTTCCGTCACGCTCGAGGCTCCGCAGCCAAGCTCGAGGACTCACCCTCGAGCGACGTTCCGGCACGCTCGAGGCTCCGCAGCCAAGCTCGAGGGGGCACTTACCCTCGAGCGACGTTCCGTCACCCTCGAGGCTCCGCAGCCAAGCTCGAGGACTTACCCTCGAGCGACGTTTCGGCACGCTCGAGGCTTCGCAGCCAAGCTCGAGGGGGGCACTCACCCTCGAGTGGCGTTTCCGACCATTCGAGGCTCGGCAAGCTCGAGCTTGCGGTTCAAGCTCGAGGCGCCGTAGCGCCTGGTCGAAGTGCCTGGTCCAAGCTCGAAAGTTGTGTCCCACACCTCAGACCCCAACTTTTAATTTTACCCGTTTCGAAGTTCAATTCGAATTTTTGGAGAAAATTCGAATTTGAAATCGGAGCTCCACGGGCATGCTACAGTGCCCCTGGCGCGCGCTGCGCTGGCCGGAGCTCGGCCGCCACGTGGCCGGCGAGCGGCGCAGGCGGCGCTGAGCTGGCCAAGCCGCGGCGGACGCTGGCGCTTGTCGCCTAGCTCTTGTCCGGCCACTCCCGAGCCATCACTTCGCCGCCGTCGCCTCGCCTCGCCTCGCGCCGCGGAGCGCCATCATACGGTCGCGCGCCGCCGTGGCCGCACGCGCGCTCGCGCCGCGCCGAGCGCACTGCAGGCGGTAGAGTCCATTCGCGTCGCGCCAAAGCCTCTGCTGAGGATCTCCACTTCATCACGCGATGATCTTTGACGCCCAACCGCGCGTGTGCGCTCTGTTCGAGTTCGCCGCGCCATCAATGGCGACCGCGACAGCCACCCACGCGCTCGCACGCTCCCGAGGCCGCACAGTGCCTCCCTTGCGTGCTCAATCACTCCACCAAGCACTCACACCCCTCCTCTCACTCACTCACTTGGCCATTTCCACTTCCCCGCGCTCGCTCGGTCTTCTTCTTCCTCGCGCCGCGCGAACCGAGCCGAGCTTCTCCGAGAAATTCACCCTCCACACTCCACCATTCCCAAGTTCGTCCCGCACAAAGCTAGCCCTCTACTCCAGCTCCATTTTCCCCCATTTTCCCCAAGCTATTGTCCCTTCTCCGGCGAGAATTCGTGAATTCCCCCAAATCGCGATTTTCGGCCACCGGAGCACCCGCACGTCGAGCCCCTACTCCGAGCCGTCCCCGAGGTCAACCGAGCACGCCATTGGCTTCCTCGAGCTCCACTGGTGCTCTAGGACCCCTCGAACCTCGGCGAAGGACCCCGAGCTCACCGGCGTAGAAGCCGCGGCGGCCGCGCCGCCACCAAACCGTCCCCGGCCTCCAAACCGTCCCCAAACGACTCGTGGTGAGCCCAGGACGCTTTTCCCCCACTTCCCCGTGCCTAGTTCGCCGTAGTTTGCCCGGCGCAACTCCGGCGAGGTCCCAGGGACCTTTCTTCATCGTCTACCTTTGTTTAGGGGTCTCTGCGCAAAAGTTCAGGGACTCGTTCGCGAAGTTTTGAAAGATCTAGGGTTCTCTGCGTAAAAAGATTCTTAAGTCTAGGTTTGATTTTCCCGAAATTTGTAAAATCCATTAAAAATCGTACAAAAATCAGAAAAATGCACAAAAATACTCTCTGGATTCGTGAGAGTCTAAACTACAATCTCTATTAGACATGTTTGTACTTTTGACGAACTGTATGTGAATTAAAATTCAAACTATGAAAACCTAAAGTTGTGCACCATTTCAAATCCAGAGCTACGCTAGGGTTGAGCTTTGGATATGTTGTTTGTAGTGACTTTGGACAGCTTGTGTCCAAAGGGGACTAAAAAAATATGAACTACAGCTCCTGTTATGAATTAAAATAGGTTTTCTGTCTTTTTGCAGTGCAGAAATCATTAAAAATAATTTGTATAGTGAAAAATCACCATTTTGCTCCTGGAGACTTAAAACTTGTTAGCACACATGTTAAAAATGAAAAACTGAATTTTTGCTCTGTTTAGGATGGAAAATAATTAAATATGTGTTTTTGGTTAGAAAATCATTGAGGATCACCCAAGGGTTATTTTGAGCCATCACTTGGCCAGATCCCTCCTCATGCTGATGCATAGCTTTGGTAGGAAGATCCCCTGAAATGGGTGAATTTTCGATTTTATATGAATTAAATTCAATTCTGCTGGCAGCAACTTGTTATATTTTTAATAAATTATGTGTAGCTCAAAATTAGCTAAATTTTGGAGTGAGCTTAACTCTTATACTCCAGTAGCTGTCATAAAGTTTATAGATAAAAATGATGAGCAGAAAAGGAGAAACAAAAATGCGAAGTAATCTAGATGGAAATCGATTTATATAAAAGAATAAACCTTTTTGTAGTTAGTTAGAATAAAATAAATGGAATCTGAAATTCCAGAACAGCCACCCTAAGTTATGCATCTCATGTAGAAGGCGCCATCCCGGACGGCAACTACCACCTCATTCCCGCAGACGAGGAGCAAGTCCCGGAGCACGGTGCCAGTGAAGAAGTGACCAACCCGGAGGCTAACCCCCAGTCCGAGCAAGAAGGTAAGCCCCGGAGCATGACCTAACCTTTACCAAATTATGCACTTTGAATTCTCTATGTTTGTGCATTTACGTTCAAGGAGTTGATTGAATACCTTAGCTGCACATTTCCTAGTACCTATGACTTGCAATACTAGTATGAAAGGATCGATAGGGCATTGCTTTAGGTCCGTTACAAGTCGAGTGATTTCCTGTCACTCGCGAGACATAGGAATTGCTTGTCTTTACTTATGTTGGAATCATAAGGATTGACGGGCGGGATGATAGATGTAGATCTCCCGTCCGTGTATGATAATTGGTTAAGGTCGAAATGTGTGGTAGAGTGTGTCAAGTTTTTGAACGTACCACATGCATACCGGTATATGGGAGCCGGTAAGCCCGGTACCAGATTGAAGCAGCTAGGGCCGATAGCCATCTCTCCTTGGAAACTTTGTTTCCCCTGCCGTACACTTGTGGATATATGCGTGATGCTGTGAGTGAAGCAGTAAACCTTTATCCTAAGGAAATGGACCCGGTTCCGAATTGTGGATCGATGGGAAAGGTTGGGAAATGCTTGTACCTTTTATCGCAAGCAGAGTATCCGTGTGTGTTGGGTTTCCCCTGGCCAGGTAGCACAAATTCGGTTCGAACTGTCCGCTTCTCGCGGTTAATGAGACTGCTTGACCGCCTTGCTACATTGAGTAATAAGTGGAATTATGAGATTATGAATTTGTTCTATGAATTAATTTGTATTGCTCCACTTGCATGCTTAGAGAGGATGCTAATCTAGCATGGTTAAATAAACTAGAAACTGATGCTAAAACTTGAAAGCAAGGATCTACCTTTAGTTGCTTTTTGGCAAACAAACCCACCAGCCAAAAGCCTCTCATTGTCTAGATGTCGGTGATGTAGTTTTCACCAGACGGGTAAGCCTTGCTGAGTATTAGTATACACAGCCTTGCTTGTGGCATTATTTTACAGGTATCCTTTTGGATGTGGATGCTATGACTTGGCCTGTCCAGGTTCCACCTGGCTGGCACATCGAATGGGTTCCGTCCTCTGGCGAGGATCGGGAGGAGTAGCTTCGTGGCAGGCTTCAGCACGGAGTTACTTGTATCGTCGTTAGATTGTTTTACTTCCGCTGCAATGGACATCTAAATTCAGTTGTTATGAACTTTTATTTCCGCTGCAAGACTTGTACTCTGATTTAAATTTGAACCTGGTTTGTAATAACTTGTAATATCTATGTGTGTAAGTTAATTTGTGGAATGTTGTAATCTCTGGAACTCACCTTCGTGTGGGCGTGCTGTTGTTTCGATCGAGAAAAGTACGTGGTTAATCGGGTTTAATCCGACGGCGCTCCAGCTTATTCCGGATTAAGTGCCTGACTACGTGATTAGTGGTCCCGAGGTACTTAACTTGGAATAATTTCGGAGTGGTCCGTCACAGTTAAAAGCTTATTTATTTTATATGCTCAACTTTTAATTATGTCGTTAACAACTTGACATATATTAAATATTAATTAATTTACATCCTTTGTATTTTATGAAAGCTCATATTGTGAACAAAATCTCATTTTATTATTAAAACCTCAAGATTGCCACATGTAGGCTATGATTAGAACTGCAAGCTTTATTAGTCCAAGTGTTTAACCCTAACATTAAATCATTAACAATTATTTTACTAAAGAACATCAGGAGCACTCTAAATATTATTCTATTTATAGCCCAAGGTGAGCTCCTTTAAAAGGGTGTGTGACCGTGTGTTTTTCATCCCATGTTTAAGTTGGTCTTTCAAACTTGATTTCCTATGTTTGGTAGATTAAGCATCTGAGTTATACATAACTCACCAAGGTTGCAAATGACATTTTTAGATACACAACTTTCATTTGAGAAAGTGGTTTGGTTTTATAATTAGAACATACTTTCCCAAACCTTTCATATTGATCAGACGTTTGTGATGTGCACAACTCTTATTTAAAATTTTAAATTAGAACCTTGCCTTCTGAAGGTCATTAATATCGTTAGTTGGAATTATTTCATGTGTTGACTTCACATGAGCCATTAGTCCTTTAAGACCTTTAGGGCATAGAAGCATTTCTTAATTTGCCGTTAAATCCTGATTTCTTTTTAGGAAATTTTTATGCGTCGTCTCGAGAGTATGTATTTAGAGTTTTGTCGTGCAACTTGTAAGAGAAGATGTTTAGATTTGTACTAGAAAAGTTTTTGTTGGGTTCAAATTCAAGAACCAAAGCACGAGTACAAACTTAACAATCCTCATGTATAATTCTCATTCCTACTAGTGATTTAGTTTCAGGGTTTATAGTTCCTTAGTTTGTTTAATCACTCTTACTTATACGCTTTAAACACCAGGGGTGTTACAGCCTACCCTCCTTAAAAAGAATCTCGTCCCGAGATTCGCATAGGGAGGAAAGGTGGACATTTTATTAGAAGAAAGAGGTGTTGGTTAAAGAAACGCAGATACTACGCACCCAAGTTCTTACAGGTTCACAGCTTGGAGATGATAATTGATACCGGATCTCCGATACAACATCAACATCATTCATGTGGGAGCGGTGATGAATGTAGACATGGAAAGCTAAGAGCATCAAGGTTTGGCACACAAGGCAAAAGTAATACACCACTATGGTCCAGTGAACTCCAGGCCAATCGGGGAAAAGAATGGGCAAGCCATGGATGGTGTCAAAAAGTCGAAATCTTCCTTGCTCGTCGACTTAATTCTTGTGGAATCCTCAGGTGACTTTTGCTCGAACTCCTTCTTCGGTGAAGTTGGTGCCGTAGACCTTGGTTAAACGACAAGGTGGTTGCCGGGAGGGGCACTTCCTCGTGGCTTTACAAAAAGGTGGAGGCAGAGCTTGCTTGTCAAAGAACGGAGGACACGGTGGAGAATGGGCAGCTTGGGTACCGTGGAGGTCGCCGAAGAGAGGCGAGAGCGGTGGAGTGGTGTGACTCAAGTGGAGCACCTTGGAGTGATGGCAGCCATTGGAGAGGCTGCATTTATCGACGGCCGGAGCGGAGCAGCGATAGTGGGGTGTCGACAGCAGGAGGTAGGGGCCGCAATGTGATTCCCTGGGTGACGGGACGTGTGGTACGACGACAACTGGGGAACGTGGCCAGCCGCGGTAGGGAAAAAAACGACGAAGGTGATAGTGGACTGGTGAACGGGGCAGAGCACACGACGCACGGATACAGGGGGGGTCAAACTGGCCCTTGAAAACCCTGACGTGATGGTGGGAGAAACAGAAGGCAAAGGTGATCTTTGAGACTGTAGATAGTCACGGGCAAGACGCTTAACCATTTGTAGGTCTTAATTAAACAATGATTTACCTACTTTTATATCAACAGGAACAAGGAATGAACTCTTTAGCATTCTCCTAAGAGAAAAGGGATGGTTAATGATCAACGAGGTTATGAGATGACAAGAGTGCCCAAAAGATTTTTAAAACTAGCCCACATCATACCATGATCATGACATGACGTTACACGGGGTTGCTGCCCAAATTCTAAGACGAGCTAAAAGGAACAACACGGATGGGGCAATAAAAGATCTACTTATGGCAATGAGGGAATACACCTAGAAAAGGTGGTGTGGTATGGAAATTTTGGGAAATTCTTGCTCAAATTTTTATCTTAATTGTCAAATTGCCAAACTTAAGCACTTTACCATGGTATACACGGCATGTTCATGATGAGGTGCACATGATATGATACACATGCACATGAGCGTATGGTGCATATGCTTATGAGAGTATGATGTACACGCCGTGATGCAAGTTAGTAGACCTCACACCACATAATTAAAATTCATCATTGCGGAACAATTAGTGAGAGTAAGGAAGTATCTATTTGGGTTCAATAAAGGTCTTTGTGGGTCATATTCCCGCATACCAAGATACCAGCGTGCTCCAAGTGACTCAAGCGTGTGGCTGCAGCACACACACGAGATCCTAGGTTCCATCACGGCACCATAGGTTAGGGAATACAATACCACAATAAATTCAGAGGGAACAACCCAATTGACACCAGGAGGGAGAAGCATTCATGAGTTAGATGCACATGTGGTTAGGTACCAAAAGATTATCATGATGCAAATGACATGTTAATGGATATGTAATGCCATGCACATGAATTGCTTATAAAAGGAATAAAATGCATATTGTGTCTATAACTGATTATGCATAGAAAAAGTGACATTGACCCAATTTGCATATTCATTTCAATTATTTATATATCTTGAGCAAGAACAACAGCATAGGATCCAAGGATTAAGGAATCAAGTTACTTCGGTACAAGGTATCAATGTTAAACAAAGTTAAGTAAATCAAATCGGTATGAGAGAGTTGGTGAAGACACCTGAATCAAGGTATGAGTTTAGACTGTATAGAATCAGACAACAACGGAGGCACGACTCATGCTTGACATCCAAACCTTCACAATTTGGTCCATGTCAAAGCACACAAACAATTATCCTATTTCACAAGAAGGAAACAAGAGGGATAAAAGGCACTGGGCCAAGAGAGTGGAGTGAAGTTGTTTACATACCATTGATTTACTACAATTTTCGAAGGGGTAGAAAGTGAGTGGAAGACATGAGAGCTGAAATGAGTGGAAGAAAATTTGTAGTAACAGATCTAACATCCAGAGTTATTCATCTTTGGTCAGGTAGTAGGAATTTGGTAAGCTACACATTGCTTTGTATCTCAGACGCGGATCTAGTGGTTAAGTTGGTCAAAACTTTCAATCTAGGCTTCTCGGTTTAGATGGATTTCAGCACACCGAACCATATGTTCCCTTTTTATTTTGGGGCTGAAACTTTGTGGGTGTTTCCATTATAAATTTCAATTTAACTTTGGTAACCATCTTACATCCTAGAAAGACCATCTTCAGGTGGTAAAAGTTTTGACAAAA
Organism: Digitaria exilis; assembly: GCA_015342445.1. Classification (NCBI taxonomy): domain Eukaryota; kingdom Viridiplantae; phylum Streptophyta; class Magnoliopsida; order Poales; family Poaceae; genus Digitaria; species Digitaria exilis. The sequence continues at coordinate 43,421 of JACEFO010002423.1, forward strand.
ATCATGTTGCAGGATATGCACTAGATAATAGAAATCCAATACTCTGGCTGCAACCTTAAAGCTTCATAACTCCAACTTGAGTAGACCAAAAAAAAATTCTCAAAATTCCCCAAAAGTGTTGACATGTTGTGTACAAGTTTACTGTTCATCATTTCATCAAATTTGAGGTTAACATGGTGCAAAAATTCAAATTCTTAACGACTGGTCCCCAGAATATTTAGTAAGACAGGAGGTCGGTATTTGGTCCATATGTCGAGTTTCTACTGGTCCAAAAAGTCTTGCCCTTCTTAACTTAAATGCAGCTTACTTAAGTGTTATAAATTACAGATGCCACAGCAGAGCAAGCTACAAGTGAGGCGGCAGCAATATAGACATCAAAACTAAGTGAGAACTGACATATATTTAAAGAAAATAATCAGATTATGGACAGAGTAGGAAAAATTTCTATCTCAAAATCTATAAGCCCAAACATTACCCAACTTGACCAGAATACAGTTTAATAATTCCCAACACTTTTTAGTTCAACACCAAAAACAGAACGAGTGATCTAGGTGGCGCAAAACCCCAATCTTTTAATTAACTCTCTGCTGAAATTCCAGCAGACAGGAAGTTGGTATTTTGAGCATAACTTTTAATTGGCTGAACCAAATTTGTGGAAATTTTGACAGCATAAACTAGACACAATTTGTGACAACTTTCATTTTTAAGCCTCTAGCAGAAACTGCTGTTAAGAGGGTGTAAAATCCACTTTCAAACTTGTTGTTCCCAGAAAATTCCAGCAGACAGGGGGTTACCATTTTAAACATAACTCCAGTTCTACTGAACCAATTTCGATGAAATTTCTACAGCATAAACTTCATAATATTTATGACAACTTTCATTTTACAGAGTTTTCTGTTTCGAATTAAGGGTGCAAACAGATTGTTCTCAGCAGGATTTTTGGGTTGTGATTTCAATTTCTTTGACGGCGGTTCGATTTGGTCACTTATTAAAAGTCCATGTTAATTCAGTGAGATGCAATGCATGAGCGGCCTATTCGTTCTCACCATCACACATGCCAATAAACTTTTGGCTTACGAAGTTAGTGCCGGTGGCTAGGCAATATCCGTCTCTCCCTATATTAACTAGCCGAACTTTTCTAACCGTTCATCTTACGGAATCGTGGTTAGTGTACCTGCAGAAAATTCCATTCCAGAGCATATATAATCAACCTTTCGTGCCAGCACTCACGAAAGCGTCTCCATACATTACCACCCACTATAGAGGTGGCACCCGAACGTTTAACATTGAACGGGCAATGTTCATATGTCACCAGAGCAACATATTGACAGTTTCATACGCTATTGAAATAGCGTATTGACTTTGTGCCGCCATCATATTTGCATATGATGCCGTGGTACGCTACAGCAATCGCCGTACCTTGCGCCCACCATCCTATTCTAGTTTCATACGCCATCACAGCGTATTGACTATGTGCCGCCACTATATTTTCATATAGTGCCGTGGTACGTTACAGCAATCGCCGTACCTTGCGCCCACCATTGCGTAAAGTAAATGACAGAATGAAATGTGCTGGAAGTCAGTATAATATACTATTTGCCACCTAACATATCGTGATCCCTTAACCCACATAGCTTCACGCTCTAGGTAACATCCTTAGCGGTCCTAACAACAACCTTCCACCGAAAAGCACGGCGGAAGTACGAGTTGGCAAATTTTATTCCAAAAATATTTATTTAAGTTTGTTGGTCTCTCCGGTGCGCTGTTTCGGCTCTGATGCCAGCTGTGGCGGACCACTCCGAAATTATTCCAAGTTAAGTACCTTGGGACCACTAATCACGTAGTCAGGCACTTAATCCGGAATAAGCTGGAGTGCCGTCCGGATTAAACCCGATTAAACCACGTACTTTTCTCAATCGAAACAACAGCACGCCCACACGAAGGTGAGTTCCAGAGATTAACAACATTCCACAAATTAACTTACACAAATAGGTATCACAAGTTATTACAAACCAAGTTTGAAATGAAATCAGCAGTATCAAATCTTCAGCGGAAATAAAATAGTTCATTGCAGCCGGAAGAAAATAAATCTAACGACGATACAAATAACTCCGTGCTGAAGCCTGCCACGAAGCTACTCCTCCCGATCCTCGGCAGAGGACGGAACCCATTCGATGTGCCAGCCAGGTGGAACCTGGGCAGGCCAAGACAAAGCATCGACATCCAACGGTGTACCTGTAAATCAATGCCACAAGCAAGGCTGAGTATACTAATACTCAGCAAGGCTTACCCGTCGGGTGAAATTTATATCACCGACATCTAGACAATGAGAGGCTTTTGGCTGGTGGGTTTGTTTGCCAAAAAGCAACTAAAGGTAGATCCTTGCTTTCAAGTTTTAGCATCATATTCTAGTACATTTAACCATTCTAGATTAGCATCCTCTCTAAGCATACAAGTGGTGCAATACAATTTAATTCATAGAACAAGTTTATAAATCTCAAAGTTTCACTTGTTACTCAATGTAGCCAGGCGGTCAAGCAGTCTCATTAACCGCGAGAAGCGGACAGTTCGAACCGAATTTTGCTACCTGGCCAGGGGAAACCCAACACACACGGATACTCTGCTTGCTATAAAAGGCACAAGCATTTCCCAACCTTTTCCCATCGATCCACAATTCGGAACCGGGTCCATTTCCTTAGGATAAAGGTTTACTGCTTCACTCACAGTCTCACGCATATATCCACAAGTGTACGGCAGGGGAAAACAAAGTTTCCAAGGAGAGATGGCTATCGGCCCTAGCTGCTTCAATCTGGTACCGGGCTTACCGATCCCCATACATCGGCATGCATGTGGTACGTTCAAAAACTTGACAGCTCTTTCTACACATTTCGACCTTAATCAATTATCATACACGGACGGGAGATCTACATCTATCATCCCGCCCGTCAATCCTTATGATTCCAACATAAGTAAAGACAAGCAATTCCTAAGTCTCGCGAGTGACAGGAAATCACTCGACTTGTAACGGACCTAAAGCAATGCCCTATCGATCCTTTCATACTAGTATTGCAAGTCATAGGTACTAGGAAATGTGCAGCTAAGGTATTCAATCAACTCCTTGAACGTAAATGCACAAACATAGAGAATTCAAAGTGCATAATTTGGTAAAGTTAGGTTATGCTCCGGGGCTTGCCTTCTTGCTCGGACTGGGGGTTAGCCTCCGGGTTGGTCGATCCTGCACCGGCACCTTCCTCCGGGACTTCTTCCTCGTCTGCGGGGATGAGGTGATAGTCGCCGTCCGGGATAGCGCCTTCTACATGAGATGCATAACTTAGGGTGGCTGTTCTGGAATTTCAGATTCCATTTATTTTATTCTAACTAACTACAAAAAGGTTTATTCTTTTATATAAATCGATTTCCATCTAGATTACTTCTCATTTTTGTTTCTCCTTTTCTGCTCATCATTTTATCTATAAACTTTATGACAGCTACTGGAGTATAAGAGCTAAGCTCACTCCAAAATTTAGCTAAATCTGAGCTACACATAATTTACTAAAATTAATTCAATCTGCTGCCTGTAGAAATGAAATAAATTCATATAAAATTGGAAATACATCCAATTCAGGAAAATCTTCCTACCAAAGCTAGTCATAAGTACAAGGAGGGCTCTGGCCAAGTGGTAGCTCAAAATAACCCTTGGGTAGTCCTCAATAAATTCCTATCCAAAAACACATATTTATTTATTTGCTAGCCTAAACAGAGCAAAAATTAAGTTTTTCCATTTTTCACAGGTGTGGCTAACAAGTTTTATAGTCCTCTGGAGCAAAATGGTGATTTTTCACTGCACAGATTATTTTAAAGATTTCTGCACTGCAAAAAGACAGAAAACACATTTTAATTTATAACTGGAGCTACAGTTCATATTTTTAGGTCCCCTTTGGACACAAGCTGTCCAAAGTCACTACACACAACATATCCAAAGCTCAACCCTAGCGGAGCTCTGGATTTGAAATGGTGCACTACTTTCCATTTTCATAGTTTGAATTTTAGCTCAAAAACAGTTCATCAAAAGTATAAACATGTCTAATAGAGATTGTAGTTTAGACTCTCACGAATCCAGAGAGTATTTTTGTGCATTTTTCCGATTTTTTTACGATTTTTAATGGATTTTACAAGATTCGGGAAAAACAAATCTAGTTTTAAGAATCTATTTTCGCAGGGAACCCTAGAACTTTCAAAACTTCATGAACGAGTCCCTGAACTTTTGCGCAGAGACCCTAGACAAACGAAGACGATGGAGAAAGGCCCTCGGCTCTCGCCGGAGTTGCGCCGGCCAAACGGCGGCGAACTAGGCTCGGGGAAGTGGGGGAAAAGCTTCCTGGGCTCACCACGAGTCGTTTGGGGACGGTTTGGAGGCCGGGGATGGTCGGAGTTTCGCCGGCGACGAGGTGGTGGCGGCGCGGCCGCCGCGGCTTCTACGTCGGTGAGCTCGGGGTCGTTCGCCGAGGTTCGAGGGGTCCTAGAGCACCAGTGGAGCTCGAGGAAGCCAATGGCGTGCTCGGTTGACCTCGGGGACGGCTCGGAGTAGGGGCTCGACGTGCGGGTGCTCCGGTGGCGAAAATCGCGATTTGGGGGAATTCACGAATTCTCGCCGGAGAAGGGACAATAGCTTGGGGAAAATGGGGGAAAATGGAGCTGGAGTAGAGGGCTAGCTTCGTGCGGGACGAATTTGGGAATGGTGGAGTGTGGGAGGCGAAATTTCTCGGAGGAGCTCGGCTCGGTTCGCGCGGCGCGAGGAAGAAGAAGACCGAGCGAGCGCGGGGAAGTGGAAATGGCCAAGTGAGCGAGTGAGAGGAGGGGTGGGAGTGCGCGGTGGAGTGCTTGGGCACGCGAGAGTGGCACAGTGCGGCCTCGGGAGCGTGCGAGCGCGTGGGTAGCTGTCGCGGTCGTCATTGATGGCGCGGCGAGCTCGAACAGAGCGCACACGCACGGTTGGGCGTCAAAGATCATCGCGTGATGAAGTGGAGATCCTCAGCAGAGGATTTGGCGCGACGCGAACGGACTCTACCGCCTGCAGTGCGATCGGCGCGGCGCGAGCGCGCGTGCGGCCACGGCGGCGCGCGACCGTATGATGGCGCTCCGCGGCGCGATGCAGCAGTGCGCCGTCGCCCGCGACGTGACGGTACGGAAGGCTTGGACAAACGCGTGAGGACAAAAGCTAGCTGCCGCCGCGGCTCGGCCGACCCGACGCGGTCTCCGCCACACGCCGGCCACGTGGCGGCCGGACTCCGGCCGGAGCAGAGCGCGCCAGGGGCGAGCTGGCAGCCCCGTGGAGCTCCTTTGCCCCTTTTGAACCTTCTCCAAAAATTTGAGCTGAACTTCGAAACGTGTAAAATTAAAAGTTGGAGTTTGAGGTGTGGGACACAACTTTCGAGCTTGGACCAGGGCACTTAGACCAGGCGCTACGGCGCTTCGAGCTTGAACCGCAAGCTCGAGCTTGCCGAGCCTCGAACGGTCGGAAACGCCGCTCGAGGGTGAGTGCCCCCTCGAGCTTGGCTGCGAAGCCTCGAGCGTGCCGGAACGTCGCTCGAGGGTAAGTCCTCGAGCTTGGCTGCGGAGCCTCGAGCGTGACGGAACGTCGCTCGAGGGGTAAGTGCCCCCTCGAGCTTGGCTGCGGAGCCTCGAGCGTCCTAACGTGCGGCCTCGAATCGTGACGGACTGCGGGCCTCGAGGGTCCTATCGTGCGGCCTCGAATCGTGACGGAAACTACTGGCTAGGCTCGATCGTCACGGACATACTGGCTAGGCTCGATCATCACGGACATGCTCGATCGTCACGGACATACTGGGTAAGCTCGATCGTGACGGACATAGCTCGATCGTCACGGACAATACTTAGGGCTCGATCGTCACGGACATAGCTCGATCGCACGGACATACTGGTTCGAGGGTCATCAAGCGAAACAAACGCCGTGGCGAGGTTGTCGTGAAGGGCTGTTGGTGATGACAACTACTCTTATTGTCGGAGATTTTTAAGTTCAGTACCAAAATCTTGAGATTTCAGTTGGGTGTCACCAGACCCTTGTTTTTGAATTTCAGTTTGAATATTTGGTCAATTTCTGAATTCGAACCCCATTGTTTTGCCTTATCTTCCTTTTTATTAATTATTTTATTTAACCTCTCCCTCCTTTCTTAGACCCCTCAATAGTGTCACTAAACATCAGAGGTATGCTGCTCAAAGAGAGTTTTCAACTTAAAGTCCTACCTCCTTTTATTTTGAGAGTAAAAATCTTATTTTAACTTAAAGTTAAAACATGGGGACACATACATGGAGGTTAAAAGCTTATTTATTTATATATGCTCAACTTTTAATTATGTCGTTAACAACTTGACATATATTAAATATTAATTAATTTACATCCCTTTGTAATTTTATGAAAGCTCATATTGTGAACAAATCTCATTTTATTATTAAAACCTCAAGATTGCCACATGTAGGCTATGATTAGAACTGCAAGCTTATTAGTCCAAGTGTTTAACCCTAACATTAAATCATTAACAATTATTTACTAAAAAACATCAGGAGCACTCTAAATATTATTCTATTTATAGCCCAAGGTGAGCTCCTTTAAAAAGGGTGTGTGACCGTGTGTTTTTCATCCCATGTTTAAGTTGGTCTTTCAAACTTGATTTCCTATGTTTGGTAGATTAAGCATCTGAGTTATACATAACTCACCAAGGTTGCAAATGACATTTTTAGATACACAACTTTCATTTGAGAAAGTGGTTGGTTTTATAATTAGAACATACTTTCCCAAACCTTTCATATTATCAGACGTTTGTGATGTGCACAACTCTTATTTAAAATTTTTAAATTAGAACCTTGCCTTCTGAAGGTCATTAATATCGTTAGTTGGAATTATTTCATGTGTTGACTTCACATGAGCCATTAGTCCTTTAAGACCTTTAGGGCATAGAAGCATTACTTAATTTGCCGTTCAATCCTGATTTCTTTTTAGGAAATTTTTTATGCGTCGTCTCGAGAGTATGTGTATTTAGAGTTTTGTCGTGCAACTTGTAAGAGAGATGGTTTTTAGATTTGTACTAGAGAAAGTTTTTTTGTTGGGTCAAATTTTCAAGAACCAAAGCACGGGCGGCCTAAGATTATCTCGAGGTCC
>JACEFO010002424.1:0-143755 GCA_015342445.1 Digitaria exilis
CCCGAGCTCACCGGCGTAGAAGCCGCGGCGGCCGCCGCCGCCACCACCTCGTCGCCGGCGAAACTCCGACCATCCCCGGCCTCCAACCGTCCCCAAACGACTCGTGGTGAGCCCAGGGACGCTTTTCCCCACTTCCCCGTGCCTAGTTCGCCGTAGTTTGCCGCGCACTCCGGCGAGGTCCCAGGACATTTCTTCATCGTACCTTTGTTTAGGGGCCTCTGCGCAAAAGTGCAGGACTCGTTCGCGAGTTTTGAAAGATCTAGGGTTCTCTGCGTAAAAAGATTCTTAAGTCTAGGTTGATTTTCCCGAATATGTAAATCGTTAAATATTGTAAAAATCAGAAAACATGCAAAAAATACTCTTGATTGTGAGAGTCTAAACTACATCTTATTAAGACATTTTGTACTTTGACGACTGTATGTGAAATTACATTCAAACTCTGGAAAACCTAAGTTGTGCCCATTCAAATCAGAGCTCGCTAGGGTTGAGCTTTGGATTATGTTGTGTGTAGTGACTTTGGGACAGCTTGTGTCCAAAGGGGGACGGTAATATGAGACTTAGCTCCTGTCTATGAATTAAAATAGGTTTTCTGTCTTTTTGCAGTGCAGAACATCATTAAAAATATTTGTATTCGTGGAAATCACCATTTTGCTTCCTGAGACTTAAACTATGTTAGGCACAATGTTAAAAATGAAAAACTGAAATTTTTGCTCTGTTTAGGATGGCAAATAATTAATATGTGTTTTGTTAGAATCATGAGGATACCCAGGGTATTTGACCCACTTGGCCAGAGCCTCCTCATGCTGATGCATAGCTTTGGTAGGAAGATCTCCTGAGAATGGGTGAATTTCGATTTTTATATGAATTACATTCAATTCTGCTTGGCAGCAACTTGTTATATTTTTAATAAATTATGTGTAGCTCAAATTAGCTAAATTTTGGAGTGAGCTTAACTCTATCTAGTAGCTTGTCATAAGTTTATAGTAAAAATGATTAGCAGAAGGAGAAACAAAATGCGAAGTAATTCTAGATGGAAATCGATTTATTAAAAGAATAACCTTGTAGTTATTAGAATAAATAAATGGATCTGAAATTCGCAGAACCAGCACCCTAAGTTATGCATCTCATGGTAGAAGGCCATCCCGGGCGGCCAACTTACACCTATTTCCGCAGACGAGGAGCAAGTCCGGAGGACAGGTCCCGGTGAAGGATCGACCAAACCCGGGCATAACCCCAGTCCGAGAAGAAGGGAAGCCCGGAGCATAAACTAACTTTACCAAATTATTGACTTTGATTTCTCTATGTTCTGTGCATTTACTTCAAGAGTTGATTGAATACCTAGTGCACATTCCTATACCTATGACTTGCAATACTAGTATGAAAGGATCGATGGCATTGGCTTTAGGTCCGTTAAAGTCGAGTGATTTCCTGTCACCGCGAGCATAGGAATTGCTTTTCTTTACTATGTTGGATATAAGGTTGACGGGCGGGATGAAGATGTAGATCTCCCGTCCGTGTATGATTAATTGATTAAGGTCGAAATGTGTGGTTGAGTGTGTCAGTTTTTGAACGTACACATGCATGCCGATATATATGGGATCGGTAAGCCGGTACCAGATGAAGCAGCTAGGGCCGATAGCCATCTCTCCTTGGAAAACTTTGTTTCCCCTGCGTACACTTGTGGATATATGCGTGAGATGCTGTGAGTGAAGCAGTAAACCTTATCTAAGGAAATGGACCCGGTTCGAATTGTGGATCGATGGAAAGGTTGGGAAATGCTTGTACCTTTTATAGCAAGCAGAGTATCCGTGTGTGTGGGTTTCCCTGGCCAGGTAGCAAATTCGGTTCGACTGTCTCTTTCTCGCGTTAATGGACTGCTTGACCGCTGTACATTGAGTAACAAGTGGAATTATGAGATTTATGAACTTGTTCTATGATTAATTGTATTGCACACTTGTATGCTTAGAGAGGATGTAATCTAGAATGGTTAAAATTAACTAGAATATGACTCATTGGTTCTGAGTGTCGGTGATGTAGTTCACCGACGGGTAGCTTGCTGGTATTTACTCAGCCTTGTCTTGTGGCTTATTTTACGGTATCCTTTTGATGTGGATGCTATGACTTGGCTGTCAGGTTCCACCTGGCTGGCAATCGAATGGTTTCGTCTCTGGCGAGGATCGGGAGGAGAGCTTCGTGGCAGGCTTCAGCACGGAGTTATTGTATCGTCGTTAGATTGTTTTACTTCGCTGCAATGGACATCTAAATTCAGTTTGTTATGCTGATTTTTATTCCGCTGCAAGGACTTGTACTCTGATTTTTCATTTGACCTGGTTTTGTAACTTGTAATATCTATGTGTGTAAGTTATTTGTGGAATGTTGTATCTCTGGAACTCACCTTCGTGTGGCGTGCTGTTGTTTCGATCGAGAAAGTACGTGGTTTAATCGGGTTTAATCCGACGGCGCTCCAGCTTATTCCGGATTAAGTGCCTGACTACGTCGATTAGTGGTCCCTAGGTACTTAACTTGGAATAATTTCGGAGTGGTCCGCCACAGCTGGCATCAGAGCCGAAACAGCGCACCAGAGAGACCAACAAACCTTAAATAATATTTTTGGAATAAAATTTGCCAACTCGTACTTCCGCCGTGCTTTTCGTGAAGGTTGTTGTTAGGACCGCTAAGGATGTTACCTAGAGCGTGAAGCCTATGTGGGTTAAGGGATCACGATATGATAGGTGGCAAATAGTATATTATACTGACTTCCAGCACATTTCATTCTGTCATTTACTTTACGCAATGGTGGGCGCAAGGTACGGCGATTGCTGTAACGTACCACGGCACTATATGAAAATATAGTGGCGGCACATAGTCAATACGCTGTGATGGCGTATGAACTAGAATAGGATGGTGGGCGCAAGGTACGGCGATTGCTGTAGCGTACCACGGCATCATATGCAAATATGATGGCGGCACAAGTCAATCGCTATTCCATAGCGTATGAAACTGTCAATATGTTGCCTTGGTGACATATGAACATTGCCCGTTCAATGTTAAACGTTCGGGTGCCACCTCTATAGTGGGTGGTAATGAATGGAGACGCTTTCGTGAGTGCTGGCACGAAAGGTTGATTATACATGCTCTGGAATGGAATTTTCTGCAGGTACCCTAACCGCGATTCCGTATGTTGAGACGGTTAGAAAGTTCGGCTACTTAATATAGGAGAGACGGATATTGCCTAGCACCGGCACTAACTTCGTAAGCCAAAGTTATTGGCATGTGTGTTGGTGACGAACGAATAGGGCGCTCATGCATTGCATCTCACTGAATTTAATATCGAATTTTAATAATGACCAATCGAACCGCCGTCAAGAAATTGAATCACAACCAAAAATGCTGCTGAGAACAATCTGTTTGCACCCTTAATTCGAAATGAAACGTTGTCAACGAAAAGTGTTCAAACATGAAAGTTGTCATAATATTATGAAGTAATGCTGGAGAAATTCAACGAAATGGTTCAGTAAAATTGGAGTTATGCTAAAAAATGGTAACCCCTGTCTGCTGGAAAATTCTGGGGACAGTGAGATAAAAATTGAATTTTTACACCTCTTAACGACAGTTTCTGCTCAACCTCCAACATGAAACTTGTTAGGAATTACTTAAACAATGTTCTGGCCAAATTTGGGAATTTTGAGCTTGTAGATTTCGAGTTTTGTAATTTTACCACCCTGCACAGAATTGTTCTTATTCTTTGGCGCTACCGGTGCTCACCTTGCCCTTTTTCTTTTTGGTTCAGATGGAACGCCCTCGCTGACCTGGCTAGCTACCCCAACGACGTGTCTTTCTCTGATTGCTTGGGATGGAGGCTTCCCTAGCATCTTGTGGTCGGTTCTACAGGCACTTGGCTACCCTACACCCGCCACAATATGAGAGATCCTCATCCGAGACCGTGGTGTGACTCGTTCCCGTGTGCGTTGGTGGTACACCGTCACCCGCGTGTCCTAGTTCCCCACCTGGACGGTGAAGTTCATGGACACCACATGGAGACGACTTGTGAGCTAGCTGCTTGAATGGCATCAGTTCTTTTTGTGCTCAGAACAGAGCTTGGTAGAGCACCAGTTGCTTGGGCTGTTTCCACCAACTCAGCCGGATGATCCCCACTGGATGAGCGCTACCTTAGCTCTCCTTTGAGGATGGCGGAGAACCCCGTCGCAGCAGCCGCTTTGATGATGAGGTGGATACGGGCGTATCACCGTTTGCAGGCACTTCTTGGACGGTCGCAGAGCGAGATGCTCAACATTGCTATGGACATGTCCGCTCGCGCCCGTGACATAGGGGTTGAGAGGACCTCTTTGTCCATTGAGGTGACCACTAGAGATGCCATGATTGCTGACTTGGAGAGGCAATTGAATGACCTCCAGATTGCACACAACAACACCAGAATGAGTTAGCACAACTAGAGATGAGCTTGAGGAGGTACTGGTACCTTGGAGCATGCAAATGCTATGCTTGCCGCCCATGCGCTCAGCACCTTTTGAGCAAGAAGGAGGAATGGTGAAGGAGAGGCCCCCGATTCCGACATGGACACCGAGGATAACATGCCGTCCCTTCCAGCTCCACCTTCACCTATGGGCAGCGAGGCTACCGCTAACAATTTGGATGATTTTTAGAGTGGTAGTAGCAGTTTACTCCTCCGCTAGGCCTAGATTTTGGCTTCATGTTGTAATAGGCTAGATGGAGTTGAGCTCCTCCTTGTTATCTTTGGTGGCAATGTAAATTAATGGTGTGGTTGTGGTGTAAAACTTGATGATGTTGTTACAGCTGTGTTAAAACATTCTGCAGCTGACCTTGTTTTAATTATTGATGGGTTTTTCCATTCTTTCTGGGCTGTGATGTGAACTACAAAGTTGTTTGGAATTTGTCAAACAAAATGATCACCAAATTGCAACCCCATTGGTTAAGCGAAATAAAAATGGCAACCAAAACACTATAGCTCGGCCTGCTGAAAAACAGCAAATGCAGAGAGCTAAAGATTGAATTTTTCGGCTTAGTTCCAGTCCGAATTTGATTCCGAGCCCAACATGAAGTTGTAGAGCATAAAATTTTTCGAGCTACTGACCGAATGGGAGCATTTGACTTGTTTCCTGTTGGGAGAATATGATTTTTCTCCGAACTGCGTGCTGATTTGTCATTCTGCGCAGTACACTTCATATATTGTCACGTTCTATCTTGTCATTCATTATGCAAGCTTATGGAATGTGGCCTAATACAAGTCCTACTGCAGATGGCAATCACCCGCAGCGGTCACGACGCTAGTGGCTCCAACGCAACCAGCAGGGGCCAGAGGGGCAGCAACAGCCACCCGCCACCTCCTCCACGCAGCAACCTCCGACGTGGCAGCAGCTGTATGCCACGCAAACGGAGATTCTCCGGAAACCTGCAGCATCAGCAGCAGATGATGCAAGCAGCAGATGCTTCAGCAGGGAGGTCAACGGCCCCTCAGCCTCAGGTGGCCAGATACGAGGATTTTCTGGCAACGCACCCGCCGATCTTCTTCGAGCTGATGAGCCCTTGGAGGCCGACACCTGGATTCGAGCCATCGAGTCCAAGTTCACCATCCTGGCGACGCCTTGCACACTCCAACCGCAAGGTCGTGTTCGCGGCGCAGCAGCTCCGCGGCCCAGCTCTCCTTTGGTGGAGAACTACCTGGCCTGCAGCAGGAGGTCATGTAGTTGAGTGGGATGAGTTCAAAGCTGCATTCAAGGCTCATCACATTCCGGCCGGTCTGGTAGAGCGCAAAGCTGAATGAGTTTTTGGCGCTGACCCAGGGTACCCGCACAGTGCTCCAGTACGCCCAGGCCTTCAATGGTCGTGCCCTTATGCGGGTCATCACGCCGACTCCGACGAGAAGAAGCTAGAGAGGTTCCGACGTGGCCTTAACACCAAGTTGAAGGCCCAGTTGGCCACCACCCGTGCTGCCACGTACGGCGATCTCGTGAACCTTGCCATCACCCAGGAAGACGCCAATGTGTGCACAAGGCGGAGAAGAAGAGGAAGACTCCCGCTGGACCTCGAGCGCGCGAGCCACAGAGGTTCCGCTTGGTTTCCCCGGCTGCACCGCAGGGACAGTCCAGGGCACCTCAGGGAGGTGGATGGGTTGCTAGGCCGCCACAGCCTAATGCGCCTCGTTCCCTCCACCGCCGCAGCAGCAGCAGCACACCAGGCAGAAGCACAACAGCCAGCTCGCCCTGGAGCCGGCTTATCAGTGTTCATAGTGCGGAAGTAAAGATCATTTTATCACAGGATTGCCCGCAGAACAAGCAGCAAAACCAAGCGCCCGGGAAATCAGCAAGGCAAGGGCAAGCAGCAGCAGCGTGTGCAAGTTCGGCAAGGACGGCTTCACTACACCAACTTGGCCGACTTACCCGAGGGAGCCCCAGACATGACTGGTACTTTCCCTATCTGCACTCAACCTGCTGTGATATTGTTTGATTCCGGGGCAACACATAGTTTTATAAGCACAAGATTTCATGTGAAATGCGGATTAAAATCATACCATACCAAATCATCGTATGTGATATCAACTGCGGGTGGTAAAATTGCATCCAACCAAGTCACACAAGGTTCCAATCAGGCTGGGAAGTAAACATTTCCTACTGATTTAATTCTGCTTGGTATGGAAGGAATTGACATTGTGTTAGGAGCCAATTGGATGACTCAACATAAGGTTGTCCTAGATGTTGCGGAACGAGTTGTTGAGACAAACTCGCCTACGCATGGCCCGAGTGTGCTATATCTGCCACAACGGACTCGCGTCGATGCGTGTGCTTATGCAATGGTAGAAACCCAACTAAAGGACATTCCGGTGGTATGTGAGTATGCCGATGTATTTCCGGATGACTTACCTGGGATGCCGCCGGATAGAGACATTGAATTCGTGATTGAACTTCAACCTGGCACAGCACCCTATATCAAAGAGACCATATAGAATGCCGCCCAATGAATTGGCTGAATTAAAAATTCAACTCCAAGAATTGCTAGATAAAGGTTTCATTCGTCCAAGTGTATCAACCTGGGGATGTCCCGCTATCTTTGTGAAGAAGAAGGACCATTCCTTGAGGTTGTGTATTGATTACCGGCCTCTCAATGCGGTAACTATTAAGAACAAGTACCCACTCCCCGTATTGACATCTTGTTCGACCAACTAGCTGGCGCCAGAGTGTTCTCCAAGATTGACCTTCGCTCTGGCTATCACCAAATCAAAATCAGGCCATGTGACATTCCAAGACTGTCTTTTCCACACGATATGGACTTTATGAATTCCTGGTTATGTCTTTTGGACTCACCAATGCCCAGCCTACTTCATGTACCTCATGAATTCGGTCTTCATGTCTGAACTAGACAAGTTTGTGGTGGTTTTCATTGACGACATTCTTATATATTCTAAGAATGAGGAAGAGCATGCTGAGCACCTTCGCATTGTTCTTCAGAGATTGAGAGATCACCAGCTCTATGCCAAGTTCTCCAAGTGTGAATTCTGGCTTGAGAGCGTGAAGTTTTTAGGTCACACGGTTTCCAAGGATGGTATATCCGTGGATCCAACCAAAGTGCAAGAGGTGTTGGATTGGCAACCACCTACTTCTGTCCACGAGATTCGGAGTTTTCTGGGTTTAGCCGGTTATTACCGCCGTTTTATTCCGGACTTCTCTCGGATTGCGAAGCCCCATGACCGAACTCTTAAAGAAGGGAGTCAAATTTGAGTGGAATGACAAATGCGATGAAGCTTTCCACACCTTGCGAAGACATTTGACTTCAGCCCCAGTTTTGGCTCAGCCCGATTGCACCAAGCCCTATGATGTCTATTGCGATGCATCAGGCACCGGTCTTGGCTGTGTTCTCATGCAAGAGAACCGGGTCATTGCTTATGCTCTCGAGCACTTCGGCCTCATCAGCAAAACTACCCCACGCACGATCTTGAGTTAGCAGCGGTCATTCATGCTCTCAAGATGTGGAGACACTATTTGATGGGTGTTCCCTGCAACATATACACAGACCACAAGAGCCTCAAATATGTTTTTCACTCAGGCACATTTGAATATGAGGCAGCGAAGATGGTTGGA
The DNA here is from genome assembly GCA_015342445.1 of Digitaria exilis. Classification (NCBI taxonomy): domain Eukaryota; kingdom Viridiplantae; phylum Streptophyta; class Magnoliopsida; order Poales; family Poaceae; genus Digitaria; species Digitaria exilis. The sequence continues at coordinate 8,115 of JACEFO010002424.1, forward strand.
GTTAGCAAAGGACTATGACCTTAGTGTGCATTATCACCCCGGGAAGGCTAATGTAGTTGCGGATGCACTAAGCCGCAAGGCTCATTGCCATTGTCTTTCCGTGGAGTCCTACGCTGACACCCTGTGTCATGAAATGGCAAAGCTCAATTTGGAGATTGTTCCACACGGGTACTTCAGCCATATTGCAGTGGAACCAACCTTACACGATCAAACTGTTGTAGCCCAATTAAATGACGCGAGCATTAAATCCTTAGAAGGAAATTGTCTAAGGAGAAGGTAAAAGAGAAATACAAGTGTTTCCGATTGGATGGGCAGGGAGTGATGTTGGTTTGGGCATCGCCTCGTGGTGCCCAAAAACACGGAACTCCGGAGGAAGATTATGGATGAGGCACATCTCTCTAAATTTCTATCCATCCCTGGCAGCACCAAAATGTACCAAGATTTGAAACAAAACTTTTGGTGGACTCGAATGAAGCGAGAAATTTGCCACGTATGTGTCGGAATGTGACACATGCCAGCGGGTTAAGGCCAGCCACTTGAAGGTAGCAGGCACGCTTCAACCTCTACCTATTCCCTCATGGAAGTGGGAAGATATAAGTATGGATTTTATGTTGGATCTTCCCCGGACCCCTTAGGGGCACGATTCTATTTGGGTGATTGTGGATCGCCTTACCAAGACCGCGCATTTCATTCCAGTCAATACCACTTATGCTGCTAAGAGGTACGTAGAAATTTATCTGGAGCGGATCGTTTGCCTACATGGGGTACCCAAGATGATAATTTCAGATCGTGGTGCTCCGTTCGTAGCCCGCTTTTGGGAGCAATTGCAATCGTCCCTAGGCACCAAACTGATCCGTAGTTCGGCATTATCACCCACAGACCGATGGGCAGACGGAAAGGGTAAATCAAATACTTGAGGATATGCTTCGAGCTTGTGTTATCCATTATGGAAGAATTGGGAGAAATGTTTGTCTTCTGGCTGAATTCTCCTATAACAACAGCTACCAAGCGAGCCTTAAAATGGCACCTTTCGAAGCCTTATAGGTAGAAGATGTCGGACCCCGTTGTGTTGGTCCCAGGCAGGCGAGAGGTACACTTATGGCCCTGACCTTCTGATGGAAGCAGAAGAAAAGGTTAGGATCATTCGAGAGAATTTAAAGACCGCCCAGTCACGGCAAAAGAGCTACTTCGATCAGCGGCGGAAGCCTATCAGTTCGAAGTTGGTGATCACGTGTATCTTAAAGTTTCCCCGACCAAGGGTGTACAAAGATTTGGAACTCAAAGGAAAGCTTGCACCTCGCTTTATCGGCCCGTATGAAATTACTCAGCAATGTGGGCCGGTAGCTTATCAAGTGAAGCTTCCCCGAGAAACTTCAGCGGTACACAATGTATTTCATGTTTCTCAACTCAAGAGGTGTCCTTCGTGTTCCGACCGAGGTTGTTGAACAAGAGGAACTCTCGGTTGAACCGGATCTCTCTATGATGAGCATCCCGTTAAGATCCTCGACGAGAAAGAGCGACAAAACACGAAGGAAGGGAGTTAAAATGTACAAAGTTCAGTGGAGTCATCACTCCGAAGATGAAGCCACGTGGGAAACCGAGGACTATCTTAGGAAGAATTTCCCCGACATACTTTCATAAGCCAAGGTATTTCTTTCCCTCTCTATCTCTAGGTTTAATCGAATCTCGGGACGAGATTCCTTTTAAGGGGGGTAGGCTGTGACATCTCTGATGTCAAAAGAATTAAAAAGTGCAATTAAAATCAATGCAACAGGGAATTGGGTTGAAATTCAAAAATTCGTCAAAAATTCAATTATAATTCAAAAACAAGGGTTGTTTGGACACCCAACTGAAATCTCAAGACTTGGGTGCTGAACTTAAAAATCTCGGACCAAAAGAGTAGTTGTCATCACCTACAGCCCTTCGCGACAACCTCGCCACGGCGTTCGTTCCGCTCGATAACCCTCGAGCGGGGATGTCCGTGACGATCGAGCCTAGTCAGTATTGTCCGTGACGATCGAGCTATGTCCGTGATGATCGAGCTATGTCCGTCACGATCGAGCCTAGCCAGTAGTTTCCGTCACGCTCGAGGCTCCGCAGCCAAGCTCGAGGACTCACCTCGAGCGACGTTCCGTCACGCTCGAGGCTCCGCAGCCAAGCTCGAGGGGGCACTTACCCTCGAGCGACGTTCCGTCACCCTCGAGGCTCCGCAGCCAAGCTCGAGGACTTACCCTCGAGCGACGTTTCGGCACGCTCGAGGCTTCGCAGCCAAGCTCGAGGGGGGCACTCACCTCGAGTGGCGTTTCCGACCATTCGAGGCTCGGCAAGCTCGAGCTTGCGGTTCAAGCTCGAGGCGCCGTAGCGCCTGGTCGAAGTGCCTGGTCCAAGCTCGAAAGTTGTGTCCCACACCTCAGACCCAACTTTTAATTTTACCCGTTTCGAAGTTCAATTCGAATTTTTGGAGAAAATTCGAATTTGAAATCGGAGCTCCACGGGCATGCTACAGTGCCCCTGGCGCGCGCTGCGCTGGCCGGAGCTCGGCCGCCACGTGGCCCGGCGAGCCGGCGCAGGCGGCGCTGAGCTGGCCAAGCCGCGGCGGACGCTGGCGCTTGTCGCCTAGCTCTTGTCCGGCCACTCCCGAGCCATCACTTCGCCGCCGTCGCCTCGCCTCGCCTCGCGCCGCGGAGCGCCATCATACGGTCGCGCGCCGCCGTGGCCGCACGCGCGCTCGCGCCGCGCCGAGCGCACTGCAGGCGGTAGAGTCCATTCGCGTCGCGCCAAAGCCTCTGCTGAGGATCTCCACTTCATCACGCGATGATCTTTGACGCCCAACCGCGCGTGTGCGCTCTGTTCGAGTTCGCCGCGCCATCAATGGCGACCGCGACAGCCACCCACGCGCTCGCACGCTCCCGAGGCCGCACAGTGCCTCCCTTGCGTGCTCAATCACTCCACCAAGCACTCACACCCCTCCTCTCACTCACTCACTTGGCCATTTCCACTTCCCCGCGCTCGCTCGGTCTTCTTCTTCCTCGCGCCGCGCGAACCGAGCCGAGCTTCTCCGAGAAATTCACCCTCCACACTCCACCATTCCCAAGTTCGTCCCGCACAAAGCTAGCCCTCTACTCCAGCTCCATTTTCCCCCATTTTCCCCAAGCTATTGTCCCTTCTCCGGCGAGAATTCGTGAATTCCCCCAAATCGCGATTTTCGGCCACCGGAGCACCCGCACGTCGAGCCCCTACTCCGAGCCGTCCCCGAGGTCAACCGAGCACGCCATTGGCTTCCTCGAGCTCCACTGGTGCTCTAGGACCCCTCGAACCTCGGCGAACGACCCCGAGCTCACCGGCGTAGAAGCCGCGGCGGCCGCGCCGCCACCAAACGTCCCCGGCCTCCAAACCGTCCCCAAACGACTCGTGGTGAGCCCAGGAAGCTTTTCCCCCACTTCCCCGTGCCTAGTTCGCCGTAGTTTGCCCGGCGCAACTCCGGCGAGGTCCCAGGGACCTTTCTTCATCGTCTACCTTTGTTTAGGGGTCTCTGCGCAAAAGTTCAGGGACTCGTTCGCGAAGTTTTGAAAGATCTAGGGTTCTCTGCGTAAAAAGATTCTTAAGTCTAGGTTTGATTTTCCCGAAATTTGTAAAATCCATTAAAAATCGTACAAAAATCAGAAAAATGCACAAAAATACTCTCTGGATTCGTGAGAGTCTAAACTACAATCTCTATTAGACATGTTTGTACTTTTGACGAACTGTATGTGAATTAAAATTCAAACTATGAAAACCTAAAGTTGTGCACCATTTCAAATCCAGAGCTACGCTAGGTTGAGCTTTGGATATGTTGTTTGTAGTGACTTTGGACAGCTTGTGTCCAAAGGGGACTAAAAAAATATGAACTACAGCTCCTGTTATGAATTAAAATAGGTTTTCTGTCTTTTTGCAGTGCAGAAATCATTAAAAATAATTTGTATAGTGAAAAATCACCATTTTGCTCCTGGAGACTTAAAACTTGTTAGCACACATGTTAAAAATGAAAAACTGAATTTTTGCTCTGTTTAGGATGGAAAATAATTAAATATGTGTTTTTGGTTAGAAAATCATTGAGGATCACCCAAGGGTTATTTTGAGCCATCACTTGGCCAGATCCCTCCTCATGCTGATGCATAGCTTTGGTAGGAAGATCCCCTGAAATGGGTGAATTTTCGATTTTATATGAATTAAATTCAATTCTGCTGGCAGCAACTTGTTATATTTTTAATAAATTATGTGTAGCTCAAAATTAGCTAAATTTTGGAGTGAGCTTAACTCTTATACTCCAGTAGCTGTCATAAAGTTTATAGATAAAAATGATGAGCAGAAAAGGAGAAACAAAAATGCGAAGTAATCTAGATGGAAATCGATTTATATAAAAGAATAAACCTTTTTGTAGTTAGTTAGAATAAAATAAATGGAATCTGAAATTCCAGAACAGCCACCCTAAGTTATGCATCTCATGTAGAAGGCGCCATCCCGGACGGCAACTACCACCTCATTCCCGCAGACGAGGAGCAAGTCCCGGAGCACGGTGCCAGTGAAGAAGTGACCAACCCGGAGGCTAACCCCCAGTCCGAGCAAGAAGGTAAGCCCCGGAGCATGACCTAACCTTTACCAAATTATGCACTTTGAATTCTCTATGTTTGTGCATTTACGTTCAAGGAGTTGATTGAATACCTTAGCTGCACATTTCCTAGTACCTATGACTTGCAATACTAGTATGAAAGGATCGATAGGGCATTGCTTTAGGTCCGTTACAAGTCGAGTGATTTCCTGTCACTCGCGAGACATAGGAATTGCTTGTCTTTACTTATGTTGGAATCATAAGGATTGACGGGCGGGATGATAGATGTAGATCTCCCGTCCGTGTATGATAATTGGTTAAGGTCGAAATGTGTGGTAGAGTGTGTCAAGTTTTTGAACGTACCACATGCATACCGGTATATGGAGCCGGTAAGCCCGGTACCAGATTGAAGCAGCTAGGGCCGATAGCCATCTCTCCTTGGAAACTTTGTTTCCCCTGCCGTACACTTGTGGATATATGCGTGATGCTGTGAGTGAAGCAGTAAACCTTTATCCTAAGGAAATGGACCCGGTTCCGAATTGTGGATCGATGGGAAAGGTTGGGAAATGCTTGTACCTTTTATCGCAAGCAGAGTATCCGTGTGTGTTGGGTTTCCCCTGGCCAGGTAGCACAAATTCGGTTCGAACTGTCCGCTTCTCGCGGTTAATGAGACTGCTTGACCGCCTTGCTACATTGAGTAATAAGTGGAATTATGAGATTATGAATTTGTTCTATGAATTAATTTGTATTGCTCCACTTGCATGCTTAGAGAGGATGCTAATCTAGCATGGTTAAATAAACTAGAAACTGATGCTAAAACTTGAAAGCAAGGATCTACCTTTAGTTGCTTTTTGGCAAACAAACCCACCAGCCAAAAGCCTCTCATTGTCTAGATGTCGGTGATGTAGTTTTCACCAGACGGGTAAGCCTTGCTGAGTATTAGTATACACAGCCTTGCTTGTGGCATTATTTTACAGGTATCCTTTTGGATGTGGATGCTATGACTTGGCCTGTCCAGGTTCCACCTGGCTGGCACATCGAATGGGTTCCGTCCTCTGGCGAGGATCGGGAGGAGTAGCTTCGTGGCAGGCTTCAGCACGGAGTTACTTGTATCGTCGTTAGATTGTTTTACTTCCGCTGCAATGGACATCTAAATTCAGTTGTTATGAACTTTTATTTCCGCTGCAAGACTTGTACTCTGATTTAAATTTGAACCTGGTTTGTAATAACTTGTAATATCTATGTGTGTAAGTTAATTTGTGGAATGTTGTAATCTCTGGAACTCACCTTCGTGTGGGCGTGCTGTTGTTTCGATCGAGAAAAGTACGTGGTTAATCGGGTTTAATCCGACGGCGCTCCAGCTTATTCCGGATTAAGTGCCTGACTACGTGATTAGTGGTCCCGAGGTACTTAACTTGGAATAATTTCGGAGTGGTCCGTCACAGTTAAAAGCTTATTTATTTTATATGCTCAACTTTTAATTATGTCGTTAACAACTTGACATATATTAAATATTAATTAATTTACATCCTTTGTATTTTATGAAAGCTCATATTGTGAACAAAATCTCATTTTATTATTAAAACCTCAAGATTGCCACATGTAGGCTATGATTAGAACTGCAAGCTTTATTAGTCCAAGTGTTTAACCCTAACATTAAATCATTAACAATTATTTTACTAAAGAACATCAGGAGCACTCTAAATATTATTCTATTTATAGCCCAAGGTGAGCTCCTTTAAAAGGGTGTGTGACCGTGTGTTTTTCATCCCATGTTTAAGTTGGTCTTTCAAACTTGATTTCCTATGTTTGGTAGATTAAGCATCTGAGTTAACATAACTCACCAAGGTTGCAAATGACATTTTTAGATACACAACTTTCATTTGAGAAAGTGGTTTGGTTTTATAATTAGAACATACTTTCCCAAACCTTTCATATTGATCAGACGTTTGTGATGTGCACAACTCTTATTTAAAATTTTAAATTAGAACCTTGCCTTCTGAAGGTCATTAATATCGTTAGTTGGAATTATTTCATGTGTTGACTTCACATGAGCCATTAGTCCTTTAAGACCTTTAGGGCATAGAAGCATTTCTTAATTTGCCGTTAAATCCTGATTTCTTTTTAGGAAATTTTTATGCGTCGTCTCGAGAGTATGTATTTAGAGTTTTGTCGTGCAACTTGTAAGAGAAGATGTTTAGATTTGTACTAGAAAAGTTTTTGTTGGGTTCAAATTTCAAGAACCAAAGCACGAGTACAAACTTAACAATCCTCATGTATAATTCTCATTCCTACTAGTGATTTAGTTTCAGGGTTTATAGTTCCTTAGTTTGTTTAATCACTCTTACTTATACGCTTTAAACACCAGGGGTGTTACAGCCTACCCTCCTTAAAAAGAATCTCGTCCCGAGATTCGCATAGGGAGGAAAGGTGGACATTTTATTAGAAGAAAGAGGTGTTGGTTAAAGAAACGCAGATACTACGCACCCAAGTTCTTACAGGTTCACAGCTTGGAGATGATAATTGATACCGGATCTCCGATACAACATCAACATCATTCATGTGGGAGCGGTGATGAATGTAGACATGGAAAGCTAAGAGCATCAAGGTTTGGCACACAAGGCAAAAGTAATACACCACTATGGTCCAGTGAACTCCAGGGCCAATCGGGGAAAAGAATGGGCAAGCCATGGATGGTGTCAAAAAGTCGAAATCTTCCTTGCTCGTCGACTTAATTCTTGTGGAATCCTCAGGTGACTTTTGCTCGAACTCCTTCTTCGGTGAAGTTGGTGCCGTAGACCTTGGTTAAACGACAAGGTGGTTGCCGGGAGGGGCACTTCCTCGTGGCTTTACAAAAAGGTGGAGGCAGAGCTTGCTTGTCAAAGAACGGAGGACACGGTGGAGAATGGGCAGCTTGGGTACCGTGGAGGTCGCCGAAGAGAGGCGAGAGCGGTGGAGTGGTGTGACTCAAGTGGAGCACCTTGGAGTGATGGCAGCCATTGGAGAGGCTGCATTTATCGACGGCCGGAGCGGAGCAGCGATAGTGGGGTGTCGACAGCAGGAGGTAGGGGCCGGCAATGTGATTCCCTGGGTGACGGGACGGTGGTACGACGACAACTGGGGGAACGTTGGCCAGCCGCGGTAGGGAAAAACGACGAAGGTGATAGTGGACTGGTGAACGGGGCAGAGCACACGACGCACGGATACAGGGGGGTCAAACTGGCCCTTGAAACCCTGACGTGATGGTGGGAGAAACAGAAGGCAAAGGTGATCTTTGAGACTGTAGATAGTCACGGGCAAGACGCTTAACCATTTGTAGGTCTTAATTAAACAATGATTTACCTACTTTTATATCAACAGGAACAAGGAATGAACTCTTTAGCATTCTCCTAAGAGAAAAGGGATGGTTAATGATCAACGAGGTTATGAGATGACAAGAGTGCCCAAAAGATTTTTAAAACTAGCCCACATCATACCATGATCATGACATGACGTTACACGGGGTTGCTGCCCAAATTCTAAGACGAGCTAAAAGGAACAACACGGATGGGGCAATAAAAGATCTACTTATGGCAATGAGGGAATACACCTAGAAAAGGTGGTGTGGTATGGAAATTTTGGGAAATTCTTGCTCAAATTTTTATCTTAATTGTCAAATTGCCAAACTTAAGCACTTTACCATGGTATACACGGCATGTTCATGATGAGGTGCACATGATATGATACACATGCACATGAGCGTATGGTGCATATGCTTATGAGAGTATGATGTACACGCCGTGATGCAAGTTAGTAGACCTCACACCACATAATTAAAATTCATCATTGCGGAACAATTAGTGAGAGTAAGGAAGTATCTATTTGGGTTGTCAATAAAGGTCTTTGTGGGTCATATTCCCGCATACCAAGATACCAGCGTGCTCCAAGTGACTCAAGCGTGTGGCTGCAGCACACACACGAGATCCTAGGTTCCATCACGGCACCATAGGTTAGGGAATACAATACCACAATAAATTCAGAGGGAACAACCCAATTGACACCAGGAGGGAGAAGCATTCATGAGTTAGATGCACATGTGGTTAGGTACCAAAAGATTATCATGATGCAAATGACATGTTAATGGATATGTAATGCCATGCACATGAATTGCTTATAAAGGAATAAAATGCATATTGTGTCTATAACTGATTATGCATAGAAAAAGTGACATTGACCCAATTTTGCATATTCATTTCAATTATTTATATTATCTTGAGCAAGAACAACAGCATAGGATCCAAGGATTAAGGAATCAAGTTACTTCGGTACAAGGTATCAATGTTAAACAAAGTTAAGTAAATCAAATCGGTATGAGAGAGTTGGTGAAGACACCTGAATCAAGGTATGAGTTTAAACTGTATAGAATCAGACAACAACGGAGGCACGACTCATGCTTGACATCCAAACCTTCACAATTGGTCCATGTCAAAGCACACCAAACAATTATCCTATTTCACAAGAAGGAAACAAGAGGGATAAAAGGCACTGGGCCAAGAGAGTGGAGTGAAGTTGTTTACATACCATTGATTTACTACAATTTTCGAAGGGGTAGAAAGTGAGTGGAAGACATGAGAGCTGGAAATGAGTGGAAGAAAATTTGTAGTAAACAGATCTAACATCCAGAGTTATTCATCTTTGGTCAGGTAGTAGGAATTTGGTAAGCTACACATTGCTTTGTATCTCAGACGCGGATCTAGTGGTTAAGTTGGTCAAAACTTTCAATCTAGGCTTCTCGGTTTAGATGGATTTTCAGCACACCGAACCATATGTTCCCTTTTTATTTTGGGGCTGAAACTTTGTGGGTGTTTCCATTATAAATTTCAATTTAACTTTGGTAACCATCTTACATCCTAGAAAGACCATCTTCAGGTGGTAAAAGTTTTGACAAAAATCATGTTGCAGGATATGCACTAGATAATAGAAATCCAATATCTCTGGCTGCAACCTTAAAGCTTCATAACTCCAACTTGAGTAGACCAAAAAAAATTCTCAAAATTCCCCAAAGTGTTGACATGTTTGTGTACAAGTTTACTGTTCATCATTTCATCAAATTTGAGGTTAACATGGTGCAAAAATTCAAATTCTTAACGACTGTCCCCAGAATATTTAGTAAGACAGGAGGTCGGTATTTGGTCCATATGTCGAGTTCTACTGGTCCAAAAGTCTTGCCCTTCTTAACTTAAATGCAGCTTACTTAAGTGTTATAAATTACAGATGCCACAGCAGAGCAAGCTACAAGTGAGGCGGCAGCAATATAGACATCAAAACTAAGTGAGAACTGACATATATTTAAAGAAAATAATCAGATTATGGACAGAGTAGGAAAAATTTCATATCTCAAAATCTATAAGCCCAAACATTACCCAACTTGACCAGAATACAGTTTAAATAATTCCCAACAACTTTTTAGTTCAACACAAAAACAGAACGAGTGATCTAGGTGGCGCAAAACCCCAATCTTTTAATTAACTCTCTGCTGAAAGTCCAGCAGACAGGAAGTTGGTATTTTGAGCATAACTTTTAATTGGCTGAACCAAATTTGTGGAAATTTTGACAGCATAACTAGACACAATTTGTGACAACTTTCATTTTTAAGCCTCTAGCAGAAACTGCTGTTAAGAGGGTGTAAAATCCACTTTCAAACTTGTTATTCCCAGAAAGTTCCAGCAGACAGGGGGGTTACCATTTTAAACATAACTCCAGTTCTACTGAACCAATTTCGATGAAATTTCTACAGCATAAACTTCATAATATTTATGACAACTTTCATGTTGAACACTTTTTCATTTTACAGAGTTTTCTGTTTCGAATTAAGGGTGCAAACAGATTGTTCTCAGCAGGATTTTTGGGTTGTGATTTCAATTTCTTTGACGGCGGTTCGATTTGGTCACTTATTAAAAGTCCATGTTAATTCAGTGAGATGCAATGCATGAGCGGCCTATTCGTTCTCACCATCACACATGCCAATAAACTTTTGGCTTACGAAGTTAGTGCCGGTGGCTAGGCAATATCCGTCTCTCCCTATATTAACTAGCCGAACTTTTCTAACCGTTCATCTTACGGAATCGTGGTTAGTGTACCTGCAGAAAATTCCATTCCAGAGCATATATAATCAACCTTTCGTGCCAGCACTCACGAAAGCGTCTCCATACATTACCACCCACTATAGAGGTGGCACCCGAACGTTTAACATTGAACGGGCAATGTTCATATGTCACCAGAGCAACATATTGACAGTTTCATACGCTATTGAAATAGCGTATTGACTTTGTGCCGCCATCATATTTGCATATGATGCCGTGGTACGCTACAGCAATCGCCGTACCTTGCGCCCACCATCCTATTCTAGTTTCATACGCCATCACAGCGTATTGACTATGTGCCGCCACTATATTTTCATATAGTGCCGTGGTACGTTACAGCAATCGCCGTACCTTGCGCCCACCATTGCGTAAAGTAAATGACAGAATGAAATGTGCTGGAAGTCAGTATAATATACTATTTGCCACCTAACATATCGTGATCCCTTAACCCACATAGGCTTCACGCTCTAGGTAACATCCTTAGCGGTCCTAACAACAACCTTCCACCGAAAAGCACGGCGGAAGTACGAGTTGGCAAATTTTATTCCAAAAATATTTATTTAAAGTTTGTTGGTCTCTCCGGTGCGCTGTTTCGGCTCTGATGCCAGCTGTGGCGGACCACTCCGAAATTATTCCAAGTTAAGTACCTTGGGACCACTAATCACGTAGTCAGGCACTTAATCCGGAATAAGCTGGAGTGCCGTCGGATTAAACCCGATTAAACCACGTACTTTTCTCAATCGAAACAACAGCACGCCCACACGAAGGTGAGTTCCAGAGATTACAACATTCCACAAATTAACTTACACAAATAGGTATCACAAGTTATTACAAACCAAGTTTGAAATGAAATCAGAGTATCAAAATCTTGCAGCGGAAATAAAATAGTTCATTGCAGCGGAAGAAAATAATCTAACGACGATACAAATAACTCCGTGCTGAAGCCTGCCACGAAGCTACTCCTCCCGATCCTCGGCAGAGGACGGAACCCATTCGATGTGCCAGCCAGGTGGAACCTGGGCAGGCCAAGACAAAGCATCGACATCCAACGGTGTACCTGTAAATCAATGCCACAAGCAAGGCTGAGTATACTAATACTCAGCAAGGCTTACCCGTCGGGTGAAATTTATATCACCGACATCTAGACAATGAGAGGCTTTTGGCTGGTGGGTTTGTTTGCCAAAAAGCAACTAAAGGTAGATCCTTGCTTTCAAGTTTTAGCATCATATTCTAGTACATTTAACCATTCTAGATTAGCATCCTCTCTAAGCATACAAGTGGTGCAATACAATTTAATTCATAGAACAAGTTTATAAATCTCAAAGTTTCACTTGTTACTCAATGTAGCCAGGCGGTCAAGCAGTCTCATTAACCGCGAGAAGCGGACAGTTCGAACCGAATTTTGCTACCTGGCCAGGGGAAACCCAACACACACGGATACTCTGCTTGCTATAAAAGGCACAAGCATTTCCCAACCTTTCCCATCGATCCACAATTCGGAACCGGGTCCATTTCCTTAGGATAAAGGTTTACTGCTTCACTCACAGTCTCACGCATATATCCACAAGTGTACGGCAGGGGAAAACAAAGTTTCCAAGGAGAGATGGCTATCGGCCCTAGCTGCTTCAATCTGGTACCGGGCTTACCGATCCCCATACATCGGCATGCATGTGGTACGTTCAAAAACTTGACAGCTCTTTCTACACATTTCGACCTTAATCAATTATCATACACGGACGGGAGATCTACATCTATCATCCCGCCCGTCAATCCTTATGATTCCAACATAAGTAAAGACAAGCAATTCCTAAGTCTCGCGAGTGACAGGAAATCACTCGACTTGTAACGGACCTAAAGCAATGCCCTATCGATCCTTTCATACTAGTATTGCAAGTCATAGGTACTAGGAAATGTGCAGCTAAGGTATTCAATCAACTCCTTGAACGTAAATGCACAAACATAGAGAATTCAAAGTGCATAATTTGGTAAAGTTAGGTTATGCTCCGGGGCTTGCCTTCTTGCTCGGACTGGGGGTTAGCCTCCGGGTTGGTCGATCCTGCACCGGCACCTTCCTCCGGGACTTCTTCCTCGTCTGCGGGGATGAGGTGATAGTCGCCGTCCGGGATAGCGCCTTCTACATGAGATGCATAACTTAGGGTGGCTGTTCTGGAATTTCAGATTCCATTTATTTTATTCTAACTAACTACAAAAAGGTTTATTCTTTTATATAAATCGATTTCCATCTAGATTACTTCTCATTTTTGTTTCTCCTTTTCTGCTCATCATTTTTATCTATAAACTTTATGACAGCTACTGGAGTATAAGAGCTAAGCTCACTCCAAAATTTAGCTAAATCTGAGCTACACATAATTTACTAAAATTAATTCAATCTGCTGCCTGTAGAAATGAAATAAATTCATATAAAATTGGAAATACATCCAATTCAGGAAATCTTCCTACCAAAGCTAGTCATAAGTACAAGGAGGGCTCTGGCCAAGTGGTAGCTCAAAATAACCCTTGGGTAGTCCTCAATAAATTCCTATCCAAAAACACATATTTATTTATTTGCTAGCCTAAACAGAGCAAAAATTAAGTTTTTCATTTTTCACAGGTGTGCTAACAAGTTTTTAGTCCTCTGGAGCAAAATGGTGATTTTTCACTGCACAGATTATTTTAAAGATTTCTGCACTGCAAAAAGACAGAAAACACATTTTAATTTATAACTGGAGCTACAGTTCATATTTTTAGGTCCCCTTTGGACACAAGCTGTCCAAAGTCACTACACACAACATATCCAAAGCTCAACCCTAGCGGAGCTCTGGATTTGAAATGGTGCACTACTTTCCATTTTCATAGTTTGAATTTTAGCTCAAAAACAGTTCATCAAAAGTATAAACATGTCTAATAGAGATTGTAGTTTAGACTCTCACGAATCCAGTGAGTATTTTTGTGCATTTTTCCGATTTTTTTACGATTTTTAATGGATTTTACAAGATTCGGGAAAAACAAATCTAGTTTTAAGAATCTATTTTCGCAGGGAACCCTAGAACTTTCAAAACTTCATGAACGAGTCCCTGAACTTTTGCGCAGAGACCCCTAGACAAACGAAGACGATGGAGAAAGGCCCTCGGCTCTCGCCGGAGTTGCGCCGGCCAAACGGCGGCGAACTAGGCTCGGGGAAGTGGGGGAAAAGCTTCCTGGGCTCACCACGAGTCGTTTGGGGACGGTTTGGAGGCCGGGGATGGTCGGAGTTTCGCCGGCGACGAGGTGGTGGCGGCGCGGCCGCCGCGGCTTCTACGTCGGTGAGCTCGGGGTCGTTCGCCGAGGTTCGAGGGGTCCTAGAGCACCAGTGGAGCTCGAGGAAGCCAATGGCGTGCTCGGTTGACCTCGGGGACGGCTCGGAGTAGGGGCTCGACGTGCGGGTGCTCCGGTGGCCGAAAATCGCGATTTGGGGGAATTCACGAATTCTCGCCGGAGAAGGGACAATAGCTTGGGGAAAATGGGGGAAAATGGAGCTGGAGTAGAGGGCTAGCTTCGTGCGGGACGAATTTGGGAATGGTGGAGTGTGGGAGGCGAATTTCTCGGAGGAGCTCGGCTCGGTTCGCGCGGCGCGAGGAAGAAGAAGACCGAGCGAGCGCGGGGAAGTGGAAATGGCCAAGTGAGCGAGTGAGAGGAGGGGTGGGAGTGCGCGGTGGAGTGCTTGGGCACGCGAGAGTGGCACAGTGCGGCCTCGGGAGCGTGCGAGCGCGTGGGTAGCTGTCGCGGTCGTCATTGATGGCGCGGCGAGCTCGAACAGAGCGCACACGCACGGTTGGGCGTCAAAGATCATCGCGTGATGAAGTGGAGATCCTCAGCAGAGGATTTGGCGCGACGCGAACGGACTCTACCGCCTGCAGTGCGATCGGCGCGGCGCGAGCGCGCGTGCGGCCACGGCGGCGCGCGACCGTATGATGGCGCTCCGCGGCGCGATGCAGCAGTGCGCCGTCGCCCGCGACGTGACGGTACGGAAGGCTTGGACAAACGCGTGAGGACAAAAGCTAGCTGCCGCCGCGGCTCGGCCGACCCGACGCGGTCTCCGCCACACGCCGGCCACGTGGCGGCCGGACTCCGGCCGGAGCAGAGCGCGCCAGGGGCGAGCTGGCAGCCCCGTGGAGCTCCTTTGCCCCTTTTGAACCTTCTCCAAAAATTTGAGCTGAACTTCGAAACGTGTAAAATTAAAAGTTGGAGTTTGAGGTGTGGGACACAACTTTCGAGCTTGGACCAGGCACTTAGACCAGGCGCTACGGCGCTTCGAGCTTGAACCGCAAGCTCGAGCTTGCCGAGCCTCGAACGGTCGGAAACGCCGCTCGAGGGTGAGTGCCCCCTCGAGCTTGGCTGCGAAGCCTCGAGCGTGCCGGAACGTCGCTCGAGGGTAAGTCCTCGAGCTTGGCTGCGGAGCCTCGAGCGTGACGGAACGTCGCTCGAGGGTAAGTGCCCCCTCGAGCTTGGCTGCGGAGCCTCGAGCGTCCTAACGTGCGGCCTCGAATCGTGACGGACTGCGGGGCCTCGAGGGTCCTATCGTGCGGCCTCGAATCGTGACGGAAACTACTGGCTAGGCTCGATCGTCACGGACATACTGGCTAGGCTCGATCATCACGGACATGCTCGATCGTCACGGACATACTGGGTAAGCTCGATCGTGACGGACATAGCTCGATCGTCACGGACAATACTTAGGGCTCGATCGTCACGGACATAGCTCGATCGTCACGGACATACTGGTTCGAGGGTCATCAAGCGAAACAAACGCCGTGGCGAGGTTGTCGTGAAGGGCTGTTGGTGATGACAACTACTCTTATTGTTGGAGATTTTTAAGTTCAGTACCAAAATCTTGAGATTTCAGTTGGGTGTCACCAGACCCTTGTTTTTGAATTTCAGTTTGAATATTTGGTCAATTTCTGAATTCGAACCCCATTGTTTTGCCTTATCTTCCTTTTTATTAATTATTTTATTTAACCTCTCCCTCCTTTCTTAGACCCCTCAATAGTGTCACTAAACATCAGAGGTATGCTGCTCAAAGAGAGTTTTCAACTTAAAGTCCTACCTCCTTTTATTTTGAGAGTAAAAATCTTATTTTAACTTAAAGTTAAAACATGGACACATACATGGAGGTTAAAAGCTTATTTATTTTATATGCTCAACTTTTAATTATGTCGTTAACAACTTGACATATATTAAATATTAATTAATTTACATCCTTTGTATTTTATGAAAGCTCATATTGTGAACAAAATCTCATTTTATTATTAAAACCTCAAGATTGCCACATGTAGGCTATGATTAGAACTGCAAGCTTTATTAGTCCAAGTGTTTAACCCTAACATTAAATCATTAACAATTATTTTACTAAAGAACATCAGGAGCACTCTAAATATTATTCTATTTATAGCCCAAGGTGAGCTCCTTTAAAAGGGTGTGTGACCGTGTGTGTTTCATCCCATGTTTAAGTTGGTCTTTCAAACTTGATTTCCTATGTTTGGTAGATTAAGCATCTGAGTTATACATAACTCACCAAGGTTGCAAATGACATTTTTAGATACACAACTTTCATTTGAGAAAGTGGTTTGGTTTTATAATTAGAACATACTTTCCCAAACCTTTCATATTGATCAGACGTTTGTGATGTGCACAACGCTTATTTAAAATTTTAAATTAGAACCTTGCCTTCTGAAGGTCATTAATATCGTTAGTTGGAATTATTTCATGTGTTGACTTCACATGAGCCATTAGTCCTTTAAGACCTTTAGGGCATAGAAGCATTTCTTAATTTGCCGTTAAATCCTGATTTCTTTTTAGGAAATTTTTATGCGTCGTCTCGAGAGTATGTATTTAGAGTTTTGTCGTGCAACTTGTAAGAGAAGATGTTTAGATTTGTACTAGAAAAGTTTTTGTTGGGTTCAAATTTCAAGAACCAAAGCACGAGTACAAACTTAACAATCCTCATGTATAATTCTCATTCCTACTAGTGATTTAGTTTCAGGGTTTATAGTTCCTTAGTTTGTTTAATCACTCTTACTTATACGCTTTAAACACCAGGGGTGTTACAGGAAGCAATCCCGCGGGGGTTTGTTGGTTCTTTATGGGTTCTGAGAAGCCGTGGGGGTGCGCTAGCGCACCCGTGGGTGTAGCCCCCGAGGGCGTGGGAGGGTGTTTGGCACTCTCCCAGGCCCTTTATTTGTTGCCGCCGTTCCTCGAGTACAGAGTCCTTCGAGATCGGATTCTGCTCGAGGCGGCCTAAGATTATCTCGAGGTCCCTTCCTTTGTCCCTCGTGTTCTCGTCCGAGGGATCGAGGGGAGGCAAACCACACTACCCGCGGTTTGGGGTTGAAGCGCGGTTATCCAGGTGAGCTGGTAACGGGAGATTCGAGTGGACGTCCATGCCCTGTTCGCTGAGGGTAGGCTCGTGGTCTTAGGACACACCCATGAGAGCTTTTTTGTAAAAGTATGCTAGACGGGACTCGACCTCGTTCGATAGAGGTCGAGGGTTCGATGCTCCCCCTCGTGGGGTCCCTCGATCTAGGCACTTTCGTCCAGCCTCGAACACGCTCGACGGATCTTCTCGAACGTATGGGTTCGAGGCTCCCATTCGTGAGTACCATCAAGCGTCCCTGGCTCAGTCGATCTGGGGTGCCTGTCGAACCCTCGATGGGCCAGGTCCCGAACCCCTGATCAGTAGAATGGTAACTTCCTCCCTTTGAGGGGGGAAGCCTCAGGCGTTCCCTCCACGTGTCCCGCTCGCGCGCGGGGTAATAATGGCAGACGTGGAAGTCGTGGCCAGCGTAGGGGGGAATGCGCGCGTCTTTTTAGGTGGAGCATGGGACATGGCCTGGGCGAAGTGACCGCACAACTGCAGAGCTTGTCCTCCTCGATTACTATGGGGCAATTAATGCGTCCTGCGCCGCTACGTCTCCCAAAGCGGGCCCAGTTGTCAGCCTCGTTCCGCAGCCGAAAACCTGCCCCACTTTTCCCCGCTTGGGGGTATAAATAGCGCGTTAGGGCGGCCGCCATGGGATACGTTCCCATTGCCTTGTTTACTTCTCCTCTTCTTCTTCTTTCTCTTGTGCTGGTTCAGCGGGCATGTTTTGCCATCGCCATGGTTCAGCTTGTGGATCCCGCACCATGGAAGCCATCGACGGCCTCCGAGCACTACCTAGAGACCCTCGTGGCGTCCGGGGTGCTGCCCCCGAACGTCGGCGGCCAGCCGGCGGTTTGGATCTCGCCGGGGACCGTCGTAGAGCCCAACCCGCCGGAGGGCTATGTCGTCAACCTCGCGCGCCTTCACGAATGGGGGTTCGGCGTGCCGCCGAGCCGCTTCATGAGGGTGTTGTGCTTCCACTACGAAGTGGAGCTGCACAACTTCTCCCCCAATGCAATGTCCCAGGCGGCGGTGTTTGCCGCCATGTGTGAGGGGTAACTGGGCATCGAGCCCCATTGGGACTTGTGGCGGCATCTTTTCCGTGGCGAGCTCCACGCGGAGAGCATTTACAAGGGCCTCCGCCGCCCCGTTCGCGCTGGTGGCTTGGTGTTCCTTGCATGGGAGTCGTGGAGGAACTTGTACATCCCTTGTTCCATGGTTACGAACAACCAAGAATGGGACAAGGGATGGTTCTACCTCCGCAACGATGGCGATCGCCTCCCGGCTTACATCAGGAGGGTCTTGACGAAGAAGCCCGACGTCTGGGACTATAGGGTGTCACCGCTGGAGCGGCAGCAGAAGCTCGGTCCCATGATTGAGGCCCTCCAGCGCCTCGCAAGGCACGGCCTCACCGCCGGCGGCGTCATCGCGAACTTCCACCAGTGGTGGGTGCTTCCTCTCATGGGGAGGAGGCTCTTGCTGTCTGAGATGGTTCAAGGACCCGACACCACGGGCATGGTGATGGCGTCGGAGCCATTGAGCGACGAGGTCGTCGTCCAATGGGCACGCCGCGCCGTCGATCGGATATCGGGGAACCCATGGGCGGTGCCCATGAGGCTTGAGGATGGATATCTGAGCTTTGTAAGTGTGCTCCTCTTTGACTTTCGCGTTGCCCGGTCATTGAGTTTTGATTTGTGCCTCTTTTCTGATCCTTTGTTGGTGAAGAGCTGAGGCAGGCGCTCAAGGCTGAGGTGGAGTCGAGGGAGGATCTGCAGGTGGCTCACGCGGCGACCCAGCATGGGCTCGATGACCTGGAGTAGGATGCCTTGACTGCCTGCAACGAGATTGCTGGGGCCGACGCGCAGTCCAGCAGCTCCCTTGCCAGTCGCCTTCGAGCGCTTGGGGGCTCCTCACCTCGCGTGTGAAGGACGCCCTTCTTGTGGGCATCCGGAAGGCGCTTGGAGTAGTGACGACCCACTACCAAGCGGACCTATCGAAGCTCGCCGCTGGGTACGTGGTCGCCGATGACTTTAACGATGAAGAGGCGATGGCAGCCATCGACGAGGTCGATACCGCGCGGACGAGACGGCACGGGTGTTGATCGGCTGCTTCGAAAACGTCCTTTTCCCCGGCGAGGATGATGGTGGCTGGGACGACTTGGGTGGTGGTAGCGGTCCCTGAAAGGTCTCGGGCCATCGAGCCCGAGTGTAAATAGTAGTTTAGAGATTTATCTTCTCTATTGTTATGAACAATTTTGTTTGATCATGAACATTGTTTTCGATTTTCCTTTTGGTTTCTTCTCACATACACCTCGTAGGTGTTGGCATTTAGGATCGTTCGTGGAAAGCCTAGGCGTTGGGGGACTTTAGCGATTTTGTATCCCTTTCGAGTGTGACGGACCACTCCGAAATTATTCCAAGTTAAGTACCCACGGACCACTAATCAAGTAGGCAGGCACTTAATCCGGAATAAGCTGGAGCGCCGTCGGATTATACCCGATTAACCACGCACTTTCACAATCGAAACAACACGCACGCCCACACGAAGGTGAGTCCTAGAAATTACAACATTCCATGAATTCAACTTACATAAATGGTCTCATAAGTTATTACAAACCAAGTCTAAAATTTTTGAATGAAAGTGCGAGAGTTCAATGCAGCGGAAATAAACTAACAAAGATACATAGCAAC
The DNA here is from genome assembly GCA_015342445.1 of Digitaria exilis. NCBI lineage: Eukaryota > Viridiplantae > Streptophyta > Magnoliopsida > Poales > Poaceae > Digitaria > Digitaria exilis. Next base: position 27,909 of record JACEFO010002424.1, read on the forward strand.
ACCATAATGAAGCCGTCCATGGTGCTACTCCTCCCGATCCTCGGAAGAGGACGGAACCCACTCGACATGCCAGCCAGGAGGAACCTGGGCAGGCCAAGGGACGGAATTCACCGCCTCATCCAAAGCAGTACCTGAAGTAAATGCCACAAGCAAGGCTGAGTATACTAATACTTAGCAAGGATTACCCGTCGGGTGAAAACTCCTTCACCAACTTCTAGACATGAGAGGCTTTTGGCTGGTGGGTTTGTTTGCCAGAAAGCAACTAAGAGTGGATCCTTATTTTCATGATTTTAGCAACAATTTCTAGTAGAGTTAACCATTCTAGATTAGCATCCTCTCTAAGCATACAAGTGGTGCAATACAATTTAATACATCCATCAAGTTCATCATCCTCATAGTTCCACTTGTTACTCAGTGCAGCACAGCGGTCAAGCAGTCTTATTAACCGCGAGAAGCGGACAGTTCGAACCGAATTTTGCTACCTGGCCACGGGAAACCCAACACACACGGATAATGCTCGCTATAAAAGGCACAAGCAGTTCCCAACCTTTCCCATCAATCCACAATTCGGCACAGGGTCCATTCCCTTAGGATAAAGGTTTACCGCTTCACTCACGGCATCACACATATATCCACTTGTGTACGGCAAAGGAAACAAAATATTTCCAAGGAGAGATGGCTATCGGTCCTAGCTGTTTCAATCTGGTACCGGGCTTACCGATTCCCATAGGTCGGCATGCGCGTGGTACGTTCAAAAACTTGACACACAGAACCACACGGTTCGACCTTAATCAAATTATCATACACGGACGGGAGATCTACACATAACATCCCGCCCGTCCATCCTTATAATTCCAACATAAGTAAAGACAAGCAACTCCTATATCTCGCGAGCGACAGTAATCACTCGACTTGTAACGGTCCTAAGGCATTGCTCTATCGACCCTATCATACCAGTATTTCAAGTCATGGTACTAGAATCATGCAACTATGGTATTCAAATAACTCCTAGCACGTAAATGCACAAGCATAATTAATTCAAGTTAAACAAATTAAAACTAGGTTATGCTCCGGGGCTTGCCTTCTTGGGCTACGCCGGGGTCAGTCTCTGGGTCGATCACGATCACGTCGGCACCACCTTTGGGAGCCTCCACTTCGTTGGCGGGGACGAGGTTGTAGGTTCCGTCAGCGAGAGCGCCTTCTACATGAGATGCATAAACTTTTTAAGAGTTGCCGCAGGTTTTTAGTCTAAAGGTTAAGGCTCTCGAAGGCCATATTCACCTAGACGTGTAAATGGTTTATTCTTTTCTTCACAAATAAGGGAAGTGTGTGTGGTGTGAATTTTATGTTTTTATGATGGCGATTGTGTACACATATAAAACCATCAATGCCTTTATTTCTAATCCAGTGCTTTAGTTCAGAAATTTTAAGACTCCTCATGCTTTATTTATATAATTATCAATAGTGACTTACTTCTTTTTATTAAACTCATCTACTCTAGTTTATTCTCATTTTTGTTTCTCTGCTTCTGTTCATCCTTTTTACCCACAAACTTTATGACAACTACTGGAGTATAAGAGCTAGACTCACTCCAAAATTTAGCTAAAACCAAGCTATACATAATTTATTAAAAATAGTTCAAGTTGCTGTTCAAAGAAACAAGATTAATTCATATAAAATCAAAACTACTTCCAACTCAGAAGATTTCTCTGCCAGAGCTAGTCATGAGTAAAAGAAAGGCTCTGGCCAAGTGGTGGCTAAAAATAACACTTGGACAGCCCTCAAAAATTTTCTACTGTCCATACAAGCAACATATCCCAAGATCAGCTACAGAGGAGTTTAGGATTTGAAATGGTGCACAAAACTCTAAAATCAAAGTTTGAATTTTAATTCAAAAACCATTCCTCCAAAGTATATACAGGCAAAAAGGAGATTGGAGTTTACAATCTCACTAGTCCAGGGAGTAATTTTGTGCATTTTTCTGATTTTTCTACGATTTTTAGTGGATTTTATAAGATCTCAGAAAAATAGATCTGGGTTTAAGAATCTTTTTACGCCGGGGGCCCTAGATCTTTTGAAACCTTCGCAAACAAGTCCCTGAAATTTGCGCAGAGGACCCTAGAACTAAAAAGGGGAACACGAAAGGGCCCCTGGGCTCGCCGGCGACTGGACTCCGACGAGGAAACGGCGAACCAGTGCGGGGGAAGTGGGGGAAAACGACGAGGGGCTCACCGCGAGTCGGTTGGGGTAGGTCTCGTGGTCGGAGGTGAAGCGGCGCGGCTCGTCGACGGTGAGCGGCTGAGCGGCTTGCTCCGGTGACGTCGGTAGCCGGCTGCGGTGGTCGAGGCGAGGCGCGGAGAGGCGTGTGAGCTTCACCGGACGATGGCGGAGCTCGTCGTGGGGCTTAGCGAAGTCGGGGATGGTCGGAGTATAGGGCTCGACGTGGAGGTGGTGTTCACGGCGGAAATGGTCGAGCGGCGGGGGAAACTTCGATTTCCTGGCGTGTGCGGCTCGATTCGACCTGGGGAGTGTTCGAGCGGCTAGCTAAGTGAATGAGCGAGCTTCACGTGCGGGGGATTGGGAAATCATGGAGGGGTTTGCTGTGGATTTTGGTTCGCGGCGAGAGAGCTCAAGCTCGGCTCACAGCGGTCGGAGGTTGAAGAAGCGGTGCGCGAGCGCGAGGAGGACGAGAATGGCTGAGTGCTGGCTGAGAGAGGGTGTGAGGCTGCTCGGTATAGTGTTTGGACGGGCTAGAGGGGGCCGAGCTGCCTCGGGAGCGTGCGCGGGGTGGATGGACGGCTGAGCAGCGCCATTGATGGCCTGCAAGCTCGGACAGTGCGTGCGACGGGGTTGGGTGAGGGGGATCGTGGCGTGGAGGAGTGAAGATATGCCGCAGAGCCCCTTGGCGCGTAGCGGGAAGGAATCCAGCCGTGGCGGCCTCTGCACGACGAGTGCGCCGGCTGCCAATGGCCGTGCCCGGCTTGCCATGATGGCGCGGCCGCTCGCCGCGTCAAGGCGACTCGCACAGTGCGTGAGCTGACCCGACGTGGACGCTGGCGTGCGCGTGGGGAGGAGAGACGCGGCTGCCAAGGCCTTGGCCGACCTGTCCCGGTCGCCGCCGCTTGCCTACACATGGCCCTAGTGCACTATATTTGCCACACCGAAAATGCGCCAACACTTGTGCCTACACAATGGTGGGAACACCACTAGAAGATATTCCGGTGGTATGTGAGTATGCCAATGTTTTTCCGGATGACTTACCTGGGATGCCACCGGACAGGGATATTGAATTCGTAATTGAACTTCAACCTGGCACAGCACCTATATCAAAGAGACCCTATAGAATGCCGCCCAAAGAATTGGCTGAATTAAAAATTCAACTCCAAGAACTGCTAGACAAGGGTTTCTTCCGTCCTAGTGTGTCACCATGGGGTTGTCCGGCAATCTTTGTGAAAAAGAAGGATCATTCCTTGAGGTTGTGTATTGACTACCGGCCTCTCAATGCGGTGACCATTAAAAACAAGTACTTCCCCGCATTGATGTCCTTTTTGATCAACTAGCTGGCATCAGAGCCGAAACATGCGCACCATAAAGAGCAACAGACCTTAAAACAAACATTTTTGAATTAAAAATTGCCAACCCTTGCTTCCACCACGTACTTGCGATGGAATGCTAGACATAGGACCGCTAAGGATTATGTGTAGAGCGTGAAGCCTATGTGGGTTAAGGGATCACGGTATGATAGGTGGCTAAATATATATTATACTGACTTCCAGCACATTACATTCTGTCATTTACTTTTCGCAATGGTGGGCGCAAGGTACGGCGATTGCTGTAACGTACCACGGCACTATATGAAAATATAGTGGCGGCACATAGTCAATACGCTATTGGATGGCGTATGGAACTAGAATAGAATGGTGGGTGCAAGGTACGGAGATTGCTGTAGCGTACCACAGCATCATATGCAAATATGATGGCGGCAAAAAGTTACTACGCTATTTCATGAGCGTATGAAATTGTCAATATGTTGCCTTGGTGACATATGAGCATTGTCCGTTCAATGTTGAACGTTCGGGTGCCACCACTATAGTGGGTGGTAATGAATGGGGACGCTTCCTTGAGTGCTGGCACGGGAGGTTCATTATAATTGCTTTGGGATGGAATTTTTTGCAGGTACGCTAACCACAATTTCGTAAGTTGAACGGTTAGAAAAGTTCGGCTAGTTAATATAAGGAGAGACGAATACTGCCTAGCCACCGGCACTGACTTCGTAAGCCAAAGTTATTGGCACGTGTGTTGGTGAGAACGAATAGGTTGCTCATCCATTGCAATTCACTGAAACCCTATTAAATCATGTTGAACGACCCTCGAACTACCCGTTACAAAATTGAATGGTAACCGGAAATTGTGCTGAAACTCTACTGAACACAGATCTGCTTGCACTGTCCATTCGAGCCTGAAAACCCCATCAAACGAAAAAGTGCCCAATATGAGGGACCTGTGGGTTATGGGCCCACCATTACGAAAAGTAAAGGACTGAATGAAATGTGCTGGGAGTCAGTATAATATAATTAGCCACCTATCATATCGGGATCCCTTAACCCACATAGGCTTCACGTTCTATACATAATCCTTAGCGGTCCTAAGAATAGCATTCCATCACAAGTGCGCGGCAGAAGCAAGGGTTGGCATATTTTATTTCAAAAATTGTTTATTAAGGGTTTGTTGCTCTCTCTGGTGCGCCTGCATCGGCTCTGATGCCAGCTGTGGCGGACCACTCCGAAATTATTCCAAATTAAGTACCCACGGACCACTAATCAAGTAGTCAGGCACTTAATCCGGAATAAGCAGGAGCGTCGTTGGATTATACCCGATTAACCACGTACTTTCACGATCGAAACAACACGTGCGCCCACACGAAGGTGAGTTCCAGAAATTACAACATTCCACAAATTCAACTTACATAAATAGTCTCATCAAGTTATTACAAACCAAGTTTGAATTCAAATAAAGTACGAGAGTTCATTGCAGCGGAAATTAAAACTAACGACGATACATAGCAACACCATAATGAAGCCGGCCATGGTACTACTCCTCCCGATCCTCGGCAGAGGACGGAACCCACTCGACATGCCAGCCAGGTGGAACCTGGGCAGGCCAAGACACGGAATTCACCGCCTCCTCCAAAGAAGTATCTGAAATAAATGCCACAAGCAAGGCTGAGTATACTAATACTCAGCAAGGCTTACCCGTCGGGTGAAAACTCCTTCACCGACTTCTAGACGTGAGAGGCATTTGGCTGGTGGGTTTGTTTGCCAGAAAGCAACTAAGAGTGAATCCTTATTTTCATGATTTTAGCAACAATTTCTAGTAGAGTTAACCATTCTAGATTAGCATCCTCTCTAAGCATACAAGTGGTGCAATACAATTTAATACAACCATCAAGTTCATCATCCTCATAGTTCCACTTGTTACTCAATACAGCACAGCGGTCAAGCAGTCTCATTAACCGCGAGAAGCGGACAGTTCGAACCGAATTTTGCTACCTGGCCAGGGGAAACCCAACACACACGGATAATTCTCGCTATAAAAGGCACAAGCACTTCCCAACCTTTCCCATCAATCCACAATTCGACACCGGGTCCATTCCCTTAGGATAAAGGTTTACCGCTTCACTCACAGCATCACGCATATATCCACTTGTGTATGGCAAGGGAAACAAAATATTTCCAAGGAGAGATGGCTATCGGTCCTAGCTGTTTCAATCTGGTACCGGGCTTATCGATTCCCATAGGTCGGCATGCGCGTGGTACATTCAAAAACTTGACACACAGAACCACACGGTTCGACCTTAATCAAATTATCATACCCAGACGGGAGATCTACACATAACATCCCGCCCGTCCATCCTTATGATTCCAACATAAGTAAAGACAAGCAACTCCTATATCTCGCGAGAGACAGTAATCACTCGACTTGTAACGGTCCTAAGGCATTGCTCTATCGACCCTATCATACCAGTATTTCAAGTCATGGTACTAGAATCATGCAACCGGGGTATTCAAATAACTCCTAGCACGTAAATGCACAAGCATAATTAATTCAAGTTGCACAAATTAAAACTAGGTTATGCTCCGGGGCTTGCCTTCTTGGGCTACGCCGGGGTCAGTCTCCGGGTCGATCACGATCACGTCGGCACCACCTTTGGGAGCCTCCTCCTCGTTGGCGGGGACGAGGTTGTAGGTTCCGTCAGCGAGAGCGCCTTCTACATGAGATGCATAAACTTTTTAAGAGTTGCCGCAGGTTTTTAGTCTAAAGGTTAAGGCTCTTGAAGACCATATTCACCTAGACATGTAAAGGGTTTATTCTTTTCTTCACAAATAAGGGAAGTGTGTGTGGTGTGAATTTTATGTTTTTATGATGGCGATTGTGTACACATATAAAACCATCCAATCCTTTATTTCTAATCCAGTGCTTTAGTTCAGAAATTTTAAGACTCCTCATGCTTTATTTATATAATTATCAAAAGTGACTTACTTCTTTTTATTAAACTCATCTACTCTAGTTTCTTCTCATTTTTGTTTCTCTGCTTCTGTTCATCCTTTTTACCCACAAACTTTATGACAGCTACTGGAGTATAAGAGCTAGGCTCACTCCAAAATTTAGCTAAAACCGAGCTATACATAATTTATTAAAAATAGTTCAAGTTGCTGCTCAAAGAAACAATATTAATTCATACAAAATCAAAACTACTTCCAACTCAGAAGATTTCTCTACCAGAGCTAGTCATGAGTAAAAGAAAGGCTCTGGCCAAGTGGTGGCTAAAAATAACACTTGTATAACCCTCAAAAATTTTCTATCCTAAAACCAACATCTATTTATTTAATGCCCCTAACAGAGTCTAGAATTAAGTTTAGCATTTTTCTAACATGTGCCAACATGTTTCTAGACCTCTGGTGATAGATGGTGATTTTTGGCTGCTTGGATTATTTTTAGCAAATGCAGAACCGAAATAGAGCAGGAATCACAAAATAAATCATAACTGGAGTTTCAGGCCACATTTTTAGGTCTCATTAGGACACAAAGCTTCTACTGTCCATACAAGCCACATATCCCAAGCTCAGCTACAGAGGAGTTCAGGATTTGAAATGGTGCACAAAACTCTAAAATCAAAGTTTGAATTTTAATTCAAAAACCATTCTTCCAAAGAATATACATGCAAAACGGAGATTGGAGCTTACAATCTCACGAGTCCAGGGAATATTTTTGTGCATTTTTCCGATTTTTCGATGATTTTTAGTGGATTTTATAAGATCTCAGAAAAATAGATCTAGGTTTAAGAATCTTTTTACGCCGGGGGCCCTAGATCTTTTGAAACCTTCGCAAAAAAGTCCCTGAAATTTGCGCAGAGGACCCTAGAACTAAAAAGGGTAACGCGAAAGGGTCTTGGGCTCTCCGGCGACCAGACTCCGGTGAGGAAACGGCGAACCAGTGCGGGGGAAGTGGGCGAAAACGACGAGGGGCTCACCGCGAGTCGGTTGGGGTAGGTCTCGTGGTCGGAGGTGAAGCGGCATGGCTCGTCGACGGTGAGCGGCAGAGCGGCTTGCTCCGGCGACATCGGTAGCCGGCTGCGGTGGTCGAGGCGAGGCGTGTGAGCTTCACCGGACGATGGCGGAGCTCGTCGTGGGGCTTGGCGGAGTTGGGGATGGTCGGAGTATAGGGCTCGACGTAGAGGTGGTGTTCACGGCGGAAATGGCCGAGCGGCGGGGGAAACTTCGATTTCCCGGCGTGTGCGGCTCGATTTGAGCTGGGGAGGGTTTGAGCGGCTAGCTAAGTGAATGACCGAGCTTCACGTGTGGGGGATTGGGAAATCATGGAGGGGTTTGCGGTGGATTTTGGTTCGCGGCGAGAGAGCTCAACCTCGGCTCACAGCGGCCGGAGGTTGAAGAAGCGGCGCGCGAGCACGAGGAGGACGACAATGGCTGAGTGCTGGCTGAGAGAGGGTGTGAGGCTGCTCGGTGGAGTGTTTGGGCGGGCTAGAGGGGGCCGAGCTGCCTCGGGAGCGTGCGCGGGGTGGATGGTGTGACATCTCAGATGTCAAAAAGGTTAAAAGTACATTTAAAGTCAATGCAAAAGGGAATCATGGGTTGAAATTCAAAAATCCATCAAAAATTCAAATTTAAATTCCAAAAACAAGGGTTGTTTGGCACCAACTGAAAACTCAAGATCTTTGTACTAAACTTGAAAATCTCCAAAAATATAAGTTTTTTGTCATCACAAATAAACCCTAGTCACTGTTTGGAACTTTTGAAAATTTTGCAGTTTAGTCCCACAAAAACTAGAATTACCGTTCTGGGCACCTGTTTGTTTTTGGGTTGTTTGAGCTTGAAAAACTTGGAATTTCAGGTTCACCCCAAAAAGAAAGTTGTGTCCCATCTTCCAAACTCCAACTTTTATTTTTACACTTTTTCAAGTTCAGTTCAAATTTTTGGAGAAAATTCGAATTTGAAAATGGAGCTCCACGGGCGAGCTACAGTGCCCCTGGCGCGCCCCTGCGCTGGTCGGAGCTCGGCCGCCACGTGGCCGGCGAGCGGCGCAGGCGGCGCCGAGCTGGCCGAGCCGCGGCGGACGCTGGCGCTTGTCGCCTAGCTCTTGTCTCGCCCCTCCCGAGCCGTCACTTCGCCGTCGTCGAGCCGCTTCGCCTCGCGCCGCGCGAGCGCCATCATGCGGTCGGAGCGCCGCCGTGGCCGCGCGCGCGCGTCGCGCTGAGCAGCTCCGCAGGCCGCGATTCCCCTCCGCTCCGCGCCAAATGCACTGTTGAAGATCCCCCCAACATCACTCGAGGATCTCCTCGCCCGGTCGAGTCGCTCGCGCGCTGCCCGAGCTCGCTCCGCATTCATGGCGACCTGCTCGCGCCGCGCGCTCGCACGCTCCCGAGGCAGCACAGTTCCTCCCTTGCGTGCCCAAGCACTCCACCGAGCACTCACACCCCTCCTCTCACTCGCTCACTTAGCCATTTCCACTTCCCCGCGCTCGCTCGGTCATCTTCTTCCTCGCGCCGCGCGAACCGAGCCGAGCTTCTCCGAGAAATTCACCTTCCACACTCCACCTTTTCCAAATTCGTTGCGCACGAAGCTAGCCCTCTACCCCAGCTCCAAATCCCCCCACTTTCCCCAAGCTATTGTCGCTTCTATGGCGAGAATTCGAGATTTCCCCCAAATCGCGATTTTCGGCCGCCGGAGCACCCGCACGTCGAGACCCTACTCCGAGCCGTCCCCGAGGTCAACCGAGCACGCCATTAGCTTCCTCGAGCTCCACTGGTGCTCTAGGACCCTTCAACCCTCGACGAACGCCCCCGACCTCACCGGCGTAGAAGCCGCGGCGGCCGCGCCGCCACTGCATCGTCGCCGGCGAAACTCCGACCATCCCCGGCCTCCCAACCATCCCCAACCGACTCGTGGTGAGCCCAGGATGTTTTTCCCCCACTTCCCCGAGCCTAGTTCACCGCCGTTTGGCCGGCGCAACTCCGGCGAGAGCTGAGGGCATAACTTCATCGTCTTCGTTTTTCTAGGGGCCTCTGCGCAAAAACCAGGGACTTGTTCGTAAAGTTTTGAAAGTTCTAGGGTTCTCTGCGTAAAAAGATTCTTAAACCTAGATTTGATTTTCCCGAATCTTGTAAAATCCGTTAAAACTCGTACAAAAATCGGAAAAATGCATAAAAATACTCCCTGGATTCGTGAGATTGTAAACTCCAATCTCCTTTAGGCATGTTTATGCTTTTGATGAACCATTTTTGAATTAACATTCAAATTGTGGAAATTAAAACTTGTGCACCATTTCAAATCCAGAGCTCCGCTAGGGTTGATCTTTGGATATGTTGTTTGTAGTGACTTTGGACAGCTTGTGTCCAAAGGGGACCTAAAAATATGCAGTGTAGCTCCAGTTATGAATTAAAATGTGTTTCCTGTCTTTTTGCAGTACAGAAATCATTAAAAATAATCTGTGCAGTGAAAAATCACCATTTTGCTCCAGAGGACTAAAAACTTGTTAGCACACCTGTTAAAAATGAAAAATTTAATTTTTGCTCTGTTTAGGCTAGCAAATAAATTAATATGTGTTTTTGGATAGAAAATTATTGAGGACTGTCCAAGGGTCTTTTTGAGCCACCACTTGGCCAGAGCCCTCCACATGCTTATAACTAGCTTTGGTAGGAAAATCTCCTGAAATGGATGAATTTTCAATTTTATATGAATTTATTTCATTTCTGCAGACAGCTGATTGTTTTATTTTTAATAAATTATGTGTAGCTCAGATTTAGCTAAATTTTGGAGTGAGCTTAGCTCTTATACTCCAGTAGCTGTAATAAAGTTTATAGATAAAAATGATGAACAGAATTGGAGAAACAAAAATGAGAAGTAATATAGGTGGAAATTGATTTATATAAAAGAATAAACCTTTTGGTTAATTAGTTAGAATAAAATGGATGGAATCTGAAATTTCAGAACAGCACCCTAAATTGTGAAGTAGTAAATAGAATTATTTTATATATGTACACAATCACCATCGAAGTCAAATAAAACTTTTCCCACACCTCTACCCTGTTTTTGTGAAGAGAATAGTAATGCTTAAGCATGTCTAGGTGAATATGGCCTTCAAGGCCTTAATCTTAGAATCAATAGGCAGCCACCTTAAACTATGCATCTCATGTAGAAGGCGCTATCCCGGACGGCAACTACCACCTCATCCGCGCTGAAGAGGAAGGAGTCCCGGAGCACGGTGCCGACGAAGGAGCGACCAACCCCGAGGCTAACCCCCAGTTTGAGCAAGAAGGCAAGCCCCGGAGCATAACCTAACCTTTACCAATTATGCATTATGACTTCTCTATTCTTGTGCATTTACGTTTCAAGGAGTTGATTGAATACCTTAGCTGCACATTTCCTAGTACCTATGAATTGCAACACTAGTATGAAAGGAACGATAGGGCATCGCTTTAGGTCCGTTACAAGTCGAGTGATTTCCTGTCACTCGCGAGACATAGGAATTGCTTGTCTTTACTTATGTTGGAATCATAAGGATTGACGGGCGGGATGATAGATGTAGATCTCCCGTCCGTGTATAATAATTGATTAAGGTCGAAATGTGTGGATGAGTGTGTCAAGTTTTTGAACGTACCACATGCATGCCGGTATATGGGAGCCGGTAAGCCCGGTGCCAGATTGAAGCAGCTAGGGCCGATAGCCATCTCTCCTTGGAAACTTTGTTTTCCCCTGCCGTACACTTGTGGATATATGCGTGAGACTGTGAGTGAAGCAGTAAACCTTTATCCTAAGGAAATGGACCCGGTTCCGAATTGTGGATCGATGGGAAAGGTTGGGAAATGCTTGTACCTTTTATAGCAAGCATAGTATCCGTGTATGTTGGGTTTCCCCTGGCCAGGTAGCAGAAATTCGGTTCGAACTGTCCGCTTCTCGCGGTTAATGAGACTGCTTGACCGCCATGCTACATTGAGTAACAAGTGGAATTATGAGATTTATGAACTTGTTCCATGAATTAAATTGTATTGCATTACTTGTATGCTTAAAGAGGATGCTAATCTAGAATGGTTAAATTTACTAGAATATGATGCTAAAACTTGAAAGCAAGGACCTACTTTTAGTTGCTTTTGGCAAACAAACCCACTAGCCAAAAGCCTCTCATTGTCTAGATGTCGGTGATGTAGATTTCACCCGACGGGTAAGCCTTGCTGAGTATTAGTATACTCAGCCTTGCTTGTGGCATTGATTTACAGGTACACCGTTGGATGTCGATGCTTTGACTTGGCCTACCCAGGTTCCACCTGGCTGGCACATCGAATGGGTTCCGTCCTCTGCCGAGGATCGGGAGGAGTAGCATCATGGCAGGCTTCAGCACGGTGTTATTTGTATCGTCGTTACATTCTTCCGCTGCAATGAACTTTAAATTCCGCTGCAAGACTTTTATACTCTGATTTAAATTTGAACTCGGTTTGTAATAACTTTGAGATTCTATTTGTGTATGTCAATTTGTGGAATGTTGTAATCTCTGGAACTCACCTTCGTGTGGGCGTGCTGTTGTTTCGATCGAGAAAAGAACGTGGTTAATCGGGTTTAATCCGACGGCGCTCCTGCTTATTCCGGATTAAGTGCCTGACTACTTGATTAGTGGTCCCAAGGTACTTAACTTGGAATAATTTCGGAGTGGTCCGCCACAGCTGGCATCAGAGCCGAAGCAGCGCACCGGAGAGAGCAACAAACCTTTAATAAACAATTTTTGGAATAAAACTTGCCAACTCGTGCTTCCGACGCGTTTTGCGAAGGAAGGTTATTATTAGGACCGTTAAGGATGTTATCTAGAACGTGAAGCCTATGTGGGTTAAGGGATCACGATATGATAGGTGGCAAATAGTATATTATACTGACTTCTAGCACATTTCATTCTGTCATTTACTTTACGCAATGGTGGGCGCAAGGTACGGCGATTGCTGTAACGTACCACGGCACTATATGAAAATATAGTGGCGGCACATAGTCAATACGCTGTGACGGCGTATGAAACTAGAATAGCATGGTGGGCGCAAGGTACGGCGATTGCTGTAACGTACCACGGCATCATATGCAAATATGATGGCGGCACAAAATCAATACGCTCATGAAATAGCGTATGAAACTGTCAATATGTTGCCTAGGTGACATATGAACATTGCCCGTTCAATGTTAAACGTTCGGGTGCCACCTCTATAGTGGGTGGTAATGAATGGAGACGCTTTCGTGAGTGCTGGCACGAAAGGTTGATTATTCATGCTCTGGAATGGAATTTTCTGCAGGTACACTAACCGCGAACCCGTATGTTGAAACGGTTAGAAAAGTTCGGCTAGATAATATAGGGAGAGACGGATATTGCCTAGCCACCGGCACTAACTTCGTAAGCCAAAAGTTATTGGCATGTGTGTTGGCGAGAACGAATAGGCCGCTCATGCTTGCATCTCACCGTATTAATATCGAATTTTTAACACATGACCAAATCGAACCGCCGTCAAGGAAATTGAAATCACAACCCAAAAATCCTGCTGAGAACAGTCTGTTTGCAGGCACTTCTTGGGCGGTCACAGAGCAAGATGCTCAACATTGCTATGGACATGTCCGCCCGCGCCCGTGACATAGGGGTTGAGAGGACCTCCTTGTCCATTGAGGTGACCACTAGAGATGCCATGATTGCTGACTTGGAGAGGCAATTGAATGACCTCCACGTTGCACACAACAACACCCAAAATGAGTTAGCACAAACTAGAGATGAGCTTGAGGAGGTACATGGTACCTTGGAGCATGCAAATGCTATGCTTGCCGCCCATGACGCTCAGCACCTTCTTGAGCAAGAAGGAGGGGACGGAGAAGGAGAGGCCCCTGATTCCGATATGGACACCGAGGATGACATGCCGCCCCTTCCAGCTCCACCTTCACCTATGGGCAGCGAGGCTACCGCTAACAACCTAGATGATTTTTAGAGTGGTAGTAGCAAGTTACTCCTCCGCTAGGCCTAGATTTTGGCTTCATGTTGTAACAGGCTAGATGGAGTTGAGCTCCTTTATCTTTTGACGGCAATGTAATTTAATGATGTCGATGTGTGATCAAAACTTGATGAAGTTGTAATAGCTGTGTTGAAAACATTCCGCGGCTAACCTTGTTTTAATTATTGATGGGTTTTCCATTCATTTCTGGGCTGTGATGTGAACTACAAAGTTGTTTGGAATTTTTCAAACAAAATGATCACCAAATTGCAACCCTATTGGTTAAACGGAATAAAAATGGCAACCAAAACACTACAGCTCGGCCTGCTGAAAAACAGCAAACGCAGAGAGCTAAAGATTGAATTTTTCGGCTTAGTTCCAGTCCGAATTTGAATCCGAGCCCAACATGAAAGTTGTAGAGCATGAAATTTTCGAGCTACTGACCGAATGGGAGCATTTGACTTGTTTCCTGTTGGGAGATATGATTTTTCTTCCAAACTGCGTGCTGACTTGTCATTCTGCGCAGTACACTTCAATATATTGTCACGTTCTATCTTGTCATTCATTATGCAAGCTTATGAAATGTGGCTAATACAAGTACCTACTGCAGATGGCAATCACCCGCAGCGGTCACGACGCTAGTGGCTCCAACGGTAACCAGCAGGGGCCAGAGGGGCAGCAACAGCCACCGCCACCTCCTCCTCCGCAGCAACCTCCAACGTGGCAGCAGCTGTATGCCACGCAAACGGATATTCTCCGGAACCTGCAGCATCAGCAGCAGATGATGCAGCAGCAGATGCTTCAGCAGGGAGGTCAACGGGCCCCTCAGCCTCAGGTGGCCAGATATGAGGATTTCCTGGCAACGCACCCGCCGATATTCTCACGAGCTGATGAGCCCTTGGAGGCCGACACCTGGATTCGAGCCATCGAGTCCAAGTTCACCATCCTGGCGACGCCTTGCACCCCCAACCGCAAGGTCGTGTTCGCGGCGCAGCAGCTCCGCGGCCCAGCTCTCCTTTGGTGGGAGAACTACCTGGCCCTGCAGCAGGAGGGTCATGTGGTTGAATGGGATGAGTTCAAAGCTGCGTTCAAGGCTCATCACATTCCGGCCGGTCTGGTAGAGCGGAAATTGAACGAATTTTTGGCGCTGACCCAGGGTACTCGCACAGTGCTGCAGTACGCCCAGGCCTTCAATGGTCTGTGCCCATACGCGGGTCATCACGCCGACTCTAACGAGAAGAAGCTGGAGAGGTTCCGATGTGGCCTGAACACCAAGTTGAAGGCACAGTTGGCGACCACCCGTGCTGCCACGTACGGCGATCTTGTGAACCTTGCCATTGCCCAGGAAGACGCCAATATGGTGCACAAGGCGGAGAAGAAGAGGAAGACTCCCGCTGGAGCGTCGAGCGCGCAGCCACAGAGGTTCCGCTTGGTTCCCCCGGCTGCACCACAGGGACAGTCCAGGGCACCTCAGGGAGGTGGATGGGTTGCTAGGCCGCCACAGCCTAACGCGCCCCGTTTCCCTCCACCGCAGCAGCAGCAGGCGCCAAGGCAGAACGCACAGCAGCCAGCTCGCCCTGGAGCCGTCTATCAGTGCTTCAAGTGTGGGAGTAAAGATCACTTTATCAAGGATTGCCCGCAGAACAAGCAGCAAAACCAGCGCCCGGGAAATCAGCAAGGCAAGGGCAAGCAGCAGCAGCGTGGGCAAGTTCGGCAAGGACGGCTCAACTACACCACGTTGGCCGACCTACCCGAGGGAGCCCCGGACATGACTGGTACTTTCCCTATCTGCACTCAACCTGCTGTGATATTGTTTGATTCCGGGGCAACACATAGTTTTATAAGCACAAGATTTCATGTGAAATGCGGATTGAAATCGTACCATACCAAATCATCTTATGTGATATCAACTGCGGGAGGTAAAATTGCATCCAACCAAGTCACCCGAAAAGTTCCAATCAGGCTGGGAAGCAAAACATTTCCTACTGACTTAATTCTACTTGGTATGGAAGGAATCGACATTGTGTTAGGAGCCAATTGGATGACTCAACATAAGGTTGTCCTAGATGTTGCGGAACGAGTTGTTGAAATAAACTCGCCTACGCATGGCCCTAGTGTGCTATATCTGCCACAACGGACTTGCGCCAATACGTGTGCTTATGCAATGGTAGAAACCCAACTAAAGGACATTCCGGTGGTATGTGAGTATGCCGATGTATTTTCGGATGACTTACCTGGGATGCCGCCGGATAGGGACATTGAATTTGTGATTGAACTTCAGCCTGGCACAGCACCTATATCAAAGGGACCCTATAGAATGCCACCCAACGAACTGGCTGAATTAAAAATACAACTCCAAGCATTGCTAGACAAGGGTTTCATTCGTCCAAGTGTATCGCCTTGGGGATGTCCCGCTATCTTTGTGAAGAAGAAGGACCATTCCTTGAGGTTGTGTATTGATTACCGGCCTCTCAATGCGGTAACCATTAAGAACAAGTACCCACTCCCCCGTATTGACATCTTGTTTGACCAACTAGCTGGCGCCAAAGTGTTCTCCAAGATTGACCTTCGCTCTGGCTATCACCAAATAAAAATCAGACCTTGTGACATTCCAAAGACTGCCTTTTCTACACGTTATGGACTTTATGAGTTCTTGGTTATGTCTTTTGGACTCACCAATGCCCCAGCCTACTTCATGTACCTCATGAATTCGGTCTTCATGTCTGAACTAGACAAGTTTGTGGTGGTTTTCATTGACGACATTCTTATATATTCTAAGAATGAGGAAGAGCATGCAGAACACCTTCGCATTGTTCTTCAAAGGTTGAGAGATCACCAACTCTACGCCAAGTTCTCCAAGTGTGAATTCTGGTTAGAGAGCGTGAAGTTCTTAGGTCACACGGTTTCCAAGGATGGCATATCCGTGGATCCAACCAAAGTGCAAGAGGTGTTAGATTGGCAATCACCTACCTCTGTCCACGAGATTCGGAGTTTTCTGGGTTTAGCCGGTTATTACCGCCGTTTTATTCCGGACTTCTCTCGGATTGCGAAGCCCATGACCGAACTCTTAAAGAAGGGAGTCAAATTCGAGTGGAATGACAAATGTGAGGAAGCTTTTCACACTTTGCGAAGACATTTAACTTCAGCCCTAGTTTTGGCTCAGCCCGATTGCACCAAGCCCTATGATGTCTACTGCGATGCATCAGGCACCGAACTTGGCTGTGTTCTCATGCAAGAGAACCGAGTCATTGCTTATGCTTCTCGAGCACTTCGACCTCATGAGCAAAACTACCCCACGCATGATCTTGAGTTAGCAGCGGTTATTCATGCTCTCAAGATGTGGAGACACTATTTGATGGGTGTTCCCTGCAACATATACACAGACCACAAAAGCCTCAGATATGTCTTCACTCAGGCGCATCTGAACATGAGACAGCGAAGATGGTTGGAGTTAGCAAAGGACTATGACATTAGTGTGCATTATCACCCCGGGAAGGCTAATGTAGTTGCGGATGCACTAAGCCGCAAGGCTCATTGTCATTGTCTTTCCGTGGAGTCCTACGCTGACACCCTGTGTCATGAAATGGCAAAGCTCAATTTAGAGATTGTTCCACACGGGTACTTCAGCCATATTGCAGTTGAACCAACCTTGCACGATCAGATTGTTGTAGCCCAATTGAACGACGCGGGCATTAAAATCCTTAAAAGGAAATTGTCAAAGGGGAAGGTGAAAGAGAAGTACAAGTGTTTCCGGTTAGATGGGCAAGGAGTAATGTGGTTTGGACATCGCCTCGTGGTGCCCAAAAACACGGAACTCCGGAGGAAGATTATGGATGAGGCACATCTCTCTAAATTTTCCATCCATCCCGGCAGCACCAAAATGTACCAAGTTTTGAAACAAAACTTTTGGTGGACTCGAATGAAGCGAGAAATTGCCACGTATGTGTCGGAATGTGACACATGCCAGCGGGTTAAGGCTAGCCACTTGAAGGTAGCAGGCACGCTTCAACCTCTACCTATTCCCTCCTGGAAGTGGGAAGATATAAGCATGGATTTCATTGTTGGACTTCCCAGAACCCCTCAGGGGCATGACTCCATTTGGGTAATTTTGGATCACCTTACCAAGACCGCACATTTTATTCCGGTCAATACCATTTATGGTGCTAAGAAGTACGCGGAGATTTATTTGGAGCGGATCGTTTGTCTACATGGGGTACCCAAGACGATAATTTCAGATCGTGGTGCTCCGTTCGTAGCACGCTTTTGGGAACAATTGCAAATGTCCCTAGGCACCAAACTGATCCGTAGTTCTGCATATCACCCACAGACCGATGGACAGACTGAAAGGGTAAATCAAATACTTGAGGATATGCTACGAGCTTGTGTTATCCATTATGGAAAGAATTGGGAGAAGTGTTTATCTCTGGCCGAATTCTCCTATAACAACAGCTACCAAGCGAGTCTTAAAATGGCGCCTTTCGAAGCTTTATATGGTAGAAGATGTCGGACCCCGTTGTGTTGGTCCCAGGCAGGCGAGAGATATACTTATGGCCCTGACCTTGTGATGGAAGCAGAAGAAAAGGTTAGGATCATTCGGGAGAATTTGAAGACCGCCCAGTCACGGCAAAAGAGTTACTACGATCAACGGCGGAAGCCACTTCAGTTTGAAGTTGGTGATCACGTGTACCTTAAGGTCTCCCCGACCAAGGGCGTGCAAAGATTTGGATTAAAAGGAAAGCTTGCACCTCGTTATATCGGCCCCTATGAAATTATTCAACAATGCGGACCAGTGGCCTATCAGCCGTACACGATGTATTCCATGTTTTCCAACTCAAGAGGTGTCTTCGTGTTCCGACCGAAGTGGTTGAGCAAGAGGAACTCTCGGTTGAACCGGATCTCTCTTATGATGAGCATCCTGTCAAGATCCTCGACGAGAAAGAGAGGCAAACACGAAGGAAGGGAGTGAAATGTACAAAATTCAGTGGAATCATCACTCCGAAGATGAAGCCACATGGGAAACAGAGGACTATCTTAGGAAGAACTTCCCCTACATTCTTTCATAAGCCGAGGTATTTCTTTTCCCCTCTTTATCTCTAAGATCAATCGAATCTCGGGACGAGATTCCTTTTAAGGGGGGTAGGCTGTGACATCTCAGATGTCAAAAAGGTTAAAAGTACATTTAAAATCAATGCAAAAGGGAATCATGGGTTGAAATTCAAAAATCCATCAAAAATTCAAATTTAAATTCCAAAAACAAGGGTTGTTTGGCACCAACTGAAAACTCAAGATCTTTGTGCTAAACTTGAAAATCTCCAAAAGTAAAAGTTGTTTTTCATCACAAATAAACCCTAGTCACTGTTTGGAACTTTTGAAAATTTTGCAGTTTAGTCCCTCAAAAACTCGAATTACCGTTCTGGGCACCTTTTTGTTTTTGGGTTGTTTGAGCTTGAAAAACTTGGAATTTCAGGTTCACCCCAAAAAGAAAGTTGTGTCCCATCTTCCAAACTCCAACTTTTATTTTTACACTTTTTCAAGTTCAGTTCAAATTTTTGGAGAAAATTCGAATTTGAAAACGGAGCTCCACAGGCGAGCTACAGTGCCCCTGGCGCGCCCCTGCGCTGGTCGGAGCTCGGCCGCCACGTGGCCGGCGAGCGGCGCAGGCGGCGCCGAGCTGGCCGAGCCGCGGCGGACGCTGGCGCTTGTCGCCTAGCTCTTGTCTCGCCCCTCCCGAGCCGTCACTTCGCCGTCGTCGAGCCGCTTCGCCTCGCGCCGCGCGAGCGCCATCATGCGGTCGGAGCGCCGCCGTGGCCGCGCGCGCGCGTGTCGCGTTGAGCAGCTCCGCAGGCCGCGATTCCCCTCTGCTCCGCGCCAAATGCACTGTTGAAGATCCCCCCGACGTCACTCGAGGATCTCCTCGCCCGGTCGAGTCGCTCGCGCGCTGCCCGAGCTCGCTCCGCATTCATGGCGGCCTGCTCGCGCCGCGCCGCGCGCTCGCACGCTCCCGAGGCAGCACAGTGCCTCCCTTGCGTGCCCAAGCACTCCACCGAGCACTCACACCCCTCCTCTCACTCGCTCACTTAGCCATTTCCACTTCCCCGCGCTCGCTCGGTCATCTTCTTCCTCGCGCCGCGCGAACCGAGCCGAGCTTCTCCGAGAAATTCACCTTCCACACTCCACCTTTCCCAAATTCGTTGCGCACGAAGCTAGCCCTCTACCCCAGCTCCAAATCCCCCCACTTTCCCCAAGCTATTGTCGCTTCTCCGGCGAGAATTCGAGATTTCCCCCAAATCGCGATTTTCGGCCGCCGGAGCACCCGCACGTCGAGACCCTACTCCGAGCCGTCCCCGAGGTCAACCGAGCACGCCATTGGCTTCCTCGAGCTCCACTGGTGCTCTAGGACCCCTCGAACCTCGGCGAACGACCCCGAGCTCACCGGCGTAGAAGCCGCGGCGGCCGCGCCGCCACCACCTCGTCGCCGGCGAAACTCCGACCATCCCCGGCCTCCAAACCGTCCCCAACCGACTCGTGGTGAGCCCAGGATGTTTTTCCCCCACTTCCCCGAGCCTAGTTCGCCGCCGTTTGGCCGGCGCAACTCCGGCGAGAGCCGAGGGCATAGCTTCATCGTCTTCGTTTTTCTAGGGGCCTCTGCGCAAAAACCAGGGACTTGTTCGTAAAGTTTTGAAAGTTCTAGGGTTCCCTGCGTAAAAAGATTCTTAAACCTAGATTTGATTTTCCCGAATCTTGTAAAATCCGTTAAAAATCGTACAAAAATCAGAAAAATGCATAAAAATACTCCCTGGATTCGTGAGATTGTAAACTCCAATCTCCTTTAGGCATGTGTATGCTTTTGATGAACTGTTTTTGAATTAAAATTCAAAATGTGGAAATTGAAACTTGTGCACCATTTCAAATCCAGAGCTCCGCTAGGGTTGATCTTTGGATATGTTGTTTGTAGTGACTTTGGACAGCTTGTGTCCAAAGGGGACCTAAAAATATGCAGTGTAGCTCCAGTTATGAATTAAAATGTGTTTCCTGTCTTTTTGCAGTACAGAAATCATTAAAAATAATCTGTGCAGTGAAAAATCACCATTTTGCTCCAGAGGACTAAAAACTTGTTAGCACACCACTTAATTTTTGCTCTGTTTAGGCTAGCAAATAAATTAATATGTGTTTTTGGATAGAAAATTATTGAGGACTGTCCAAGGGTCTTTTTGAGCCACCACTTGGCCAGAGCCCTCCTCATGCTTATAACTAGCTTTGGTAGGAAAATCTCCTGAAATGGATGAATTTTCAATTTTATATGAATTTATTTCATTTCTGCAGACAGCTGATTGTTTTATTTTTAATAAATTATGTGTAGCTCAGATTTAGCTAAATTTTGGAGTGAGCTTAGCTCTTATACTCCAGTAGCTGTCATAAAGTTTATAGATAAAAATGATGAACAGAATTGGAGAAACAAAAATGAGAAGTAATCTAGGTGGAAATTGATTTATATAAAAGAATAAACCTTTTGGTTAATTAGTTAGAATAAAATGGATGGAATCTGAAATTTCAGAACAGCACCCTAAATTGTGAAGTAGTAAATAGAATTCTTTTATATATGTACACAATCACCATCGAAGTCAAATAAAACTTTTCCCACACCTCTACCCTGTTTTTGTGAAGAGAATAGTAATGCTTAAGCATGTTTAGGTGAATATGGCCTTCAAGGCCTTATTCTTAGAATCAATAGGCAGCCACCTTAAACTATGCATCTCATATAGAAGGCGCTATCCCGGACGGCAACTACCACCTCATCCCCGCTGAAGAGGAAGGAGTCCCGGAGCACGGTGCCGACGAAGGAGCGACCAACCCCGAGGCTAACCCCCAGTTTGAGCAAGAAGGCAAGCCCCGGAGCATAACCTAACCTCTACCAATTATGCATTATGACTTCTCTATGCTTGTGCATTTACGTTTCAAGGAGTTGATTGAATACCTTAGCTGCACATTTCCTAGTACCTATGAATTGCAACACTAGTATGAAAGGATCGATAGGGCATCGCTTTAGGTCCGTTACAAGTCGAGTGATTTCCTGTCACTCGCGAGACATAGGAATTGCTTGTCTTTACTTATGTTGGAATCATAAGGATTGACGGGCGGGATGATAGATGTAGATCTCCCGTCCGTGTATGATAATTGATTAAGGTCGAAATGTGTGGATGAGTGTGTCAAGTTTTTGAACGTACCACATGCATGCCGGTATATGGGAGCCGGTAAGCCCGGTACCAGGTTGAAGCAGCTAGGGCCGATAGCCATCTCTCCTTGGAAACTTTGTTTTCCCCTGCCGTACACTTGTGGATATATGCGTGAGACTGTGAGTGAAGCAGTAAACCTTTATCCTAAGGAAATGGACCCGGTTCCGAATTGTGGATCGATGGGAAAGGTTGGGAAATGCTTGTACCTTTTATAGCAAGCATAGTATCCGTGTATGTTGGGTTTCCCCTGGCCAGGTAGCAGAAATTCGGTTCGAACTGTCCGCTTCTCGCGGTTAATGAGACTGCTTGACCGCCATGCTACATTGAGTAACAAGTGGAATTATGAGATTTATGAACTTGTTCCATGAATTAAATTGTATTGCATTACTTGTATGCTTAAAGAGGATGCTAATCTAGAATGGTTAAATTTACTAGAATATGATGCTAAAACTTGAAAGCAAGGACCTACTTTTAGTTGCTTTTGGCAAACAAACCCACTAGCCAAAAGCCTCTCATTGTCTAGATGTCGGTGATGTAGATTTCACCCGACGGGTAAGCCTTGCTGAGTATTAGTATACTCAGCCTTGCTTGTGGCATTGATTTATAGGTGCACCGTTGGATGTCGATGCTTTGACTTGGCCTACCCAGGTTCCACCTGGCTGGCACATCGAATGGGTTCCGTCCTCTACCGAGGATCGGGAGGAGTAGCATCGTGGCAGGCTTCAGCACGGTGTTATTTGTATCGTCGTTAGATTCTTCCGCTGCAATGAACTTTAAATTCCGCTGCAAGACTTTTATACTCTGATTTAAATTTGAACTCGGTTTGTAATAACTTTGAGATTCTATTTGTGTATGTCAATTTGTGGAATGTTGTAATCTCTCGAACTCACCTTCGTGTGGGCGTGCTGTTGTTTCGATCGAGAAAAGAACGTGGTTAATCGGGTTTAATCCGACGGCGCTCCAGCTTATTCCGGATTAAGTGCCTGACTACTTGATTAGTGGTCCCAAGGTACTTAACTTGGAATAATTTCGGAGTGGTCCGCCACAGATGGACGGCTGAGCAGCGCCATTGATGGCTTCCAAGCTCGGACAGTGCGTGCGACGGGGTTGGGCGAGGGGGATCGTGGCGTGGAGGAGCGAAGATACGCTGCAGAGCCCCTTGGCGCATAGAGGGAAGGAATCCAGCCGCGGCGGCCTCTGCACGACGAGTGCGTCGGCTGCCAATGGCCGTGCCCGGCTTGCCATGATGGCGCGGCCGCTCGCCGCGTCAAGGCGACTCGCACAGTGCGTGAGCTGATCTGACTTGTACGCTGGCGTGCGCGTGGGGAGGAGAGACGCGGCTGCCAAGGCCTTGGCCGACCTGTCCTGGTCGCCGCCGCTCGCCGGCCACGTGGCGGCCACTGCCGGCCTCGGGCAGAGCTGGCCCAGCTGCCAGCGGAGCGCCCGTGGAGCTCCTCTGTTCAATTGTGCAAAACTCTGGAAATTCGAACTGAACTTGAAAAAGTGTAAATACAAAAGTTGGAGTTTGAAAAGTGGGACACAACTTTCTTTTTGGGGTGAACCTGAAATTCCGAATATTTCAAGCTCAAACAACCCATATTTGCAAAGGTGTTCTATGGGGTTTTTAGAGTTTTTGAGGGGCTTAACTGCAAAATTTGGAAAAGTTCCCAATAGTGACTAGGCTTTATTTGTGATGACAAACAACTTTTATTTTTGGAGATTTTCAAGTTTAGTACAAAATGTTTGATATCTCAGCTAGGGATCAATTTGGCCTATTGAAAATTCAATTTCGAAATTTTTGATCTATTTAAGTGTGCTACAACCAAAGCTGCCCCCTTAACCCTGTTTTAATTGTATTTTTAAGGTCTTAAACATCTGGTATGTTACAGCTGTGGCGGACCACTCCAACATTATTCCTAGTTAAGTACCCACAGACCACTAATCAAGTAGTCAGGCACTTAGTCCGGAATAAGCTGGAGCGCCGTCGGATTATACCCGATTAACCACGTACTTTCACGATCGAAACAACACGCGCGCCCACACGAAGGTGAGTTCCAGAAATTACAACATTCCACAAATTCAACTTACATAAATAGTCTCATCAAGTTATTACAAACCAAGTTTGAATTCAAATAAAGTACGAGAGTTCATTGCAGCGGAAATTAAAACTAACGACGATACATAGCAACACCATAATGAAGCCGGCCATGGTACTACTCCTCCCGATCCTCGGCAGAGGACGGAACCCACTCGACATGCCAGCCAGGTGGAACCTGGGCAGGCCAAGACACGGAATTCACCGCCTCCTCCAAAGAAGTACCTGAAATAAATGCCACAAGCAAGGCTGAGTATACTAATACTCAGCAAGGCTTACCCGTCGGGTGAAAACTCTTCACCGACTTCTAGACGTGAGAGGCATTTGGCTGGTGGGTTTGTTTGCCAGAAAGCAACTAAGAGTGAATCCTTATTTTCATGATTTTAGCAACAATTTCTAGTAGAGTTAACCATTCTAGATTAGCATCCTCTCTAAGCATACAAGTGGTGCAATACAATTTAATACAACCATCAAGTTCATCATCCTCATAGTTCCACTTGTTACTCAATACAGCACAGCGGTCAAGCAGTCTCATTAACCGCGAGAAGCGGACAGTTCGAACCGAATTTTGCTACCTGGCCAGGGGAAACCCAACACACACGGATAATTCTCGCTATAAAAGGCACAAGCACTTCCCAACCTTTCCCATCAATCCACAATTCGACACCGGGTCCATTCCCTTAGGATAAAGGTTTACCGCTTCCCTCACGGCATCACGCATATATCCACTTGTGTATGGCAAGGGAAACAAAATATTTCCAAGGAGAGATGGCTATCGGTCCTAGCTGTTTCAATCTGGTACCAGTCTTACCGATTCCCATAGGTCGGCATGCGCGTGGTACATTCAAAAACTTGACACACAGAGCCACACGGTTCGACCTTAATCAAATTATAATACCCGGACGGGAGATCTACACATAACATCCTGCCCGTCCATCCTTATGATTCCAACATAAGTAAAGACAAGCAACTCCTATATCTCGCGAGTGACAGTAATCACTCGACTTGTAACGGTCCTAAGGCATTGCTCTATCGACCCTATCATACCAGTATTTCAAGTCATGGTACTAGAATCATGCAACTAGGGTATTCAAATAACTCCTAGCACGTAAATGCACAAGCATAATTAATTCAAGTTGCACAAATTAAAACTAGGTTATGCTCCGGGTTTTGCCTTCTTGGGCTACGCCGGGGTCAGTCTCCGGGTCGATCACGATCACGTCGCACCACCTTCAGGAGCCTCCTCTTCGTTGGTGGGGATGAGGTTGTAGGTTCCATCGGCGAGAGCGCCTTCTACATGAGATGTATAAACTTTTTAAGAGTTGCCGCAGGTTTTTAGTCTAAACGTTAAGGCTCTTGAAGGCCATATTCACCTAGACATGTAAAGGGTTTATTCTTTTCTTCACAATTAAGGGAAGTGTGTGTGGTGTGAATTTTATGTTTTTATGATGGCAAGTGTGTACACATATAAAACCATCCAATCCTTCATTTCTAATCCAGTGCTTTAGTTCAGAAATTTTAAGACTCCTCATGCTTTATTTATATAATTATCAAAAGTGACTTACTTCTTTTTATTAAACTCATCTACTCTAGTTTCTTCTCATTTTTGTTTCTCTGCTTCTGTTCATTCTTTTTACCCACAAACTTAATGACAGCTACTGGAGTATAAGAGCTAGACTCACTCCAAAATTTAGCTAATACCGAGCTATACATAATTTATTAAGAATAGTTCAAGTTGCTGCTCAAAGAAACAAGATTAATTCATATAAAATCAAAACTAAAAATAGTTCAAGTTGCTGCTCAAAGAAACAAGATTAATTCATATAAAATCAAAACTACTTCCAAATCAGAAGATTTCTCTACCAGAGCTAGTCATGAGTAAAAGAAAGGCTCTGGCCAAGTGTTGGCTAAAAATAACACTTGGACAACCCTCAAAAATTTTCTATCCGAAAACCAACATCTATTTATTTAATGCCCCTAACAGAGTATAGAATTAAGTTTAGAATTTTCTAACATGTGCCAACATGTTTCTAGACCTCTGGTGATAGATGGTGATTTTTTGGCTGCTTGGATTATTTTTAGTAAATGCAGAACCGAAATAGAGCAGGAATCACAAAATAAATCATAACTGGAGTTTTAGGCTACATTTTTAGGTCTCCTTTGGACACAAAGCTTCTACTATCCATACAAGCAACATATCCCAAGCTCAGCTACAGAGGAGTTCAGGATTTGAAATGGTGCACAAAAATCTAAAATCACAGTTTGAATTTTAATTCAAAAACCATTCCTCTAAATAATATACATGCAAAAAGGAGATTGGAGGTTACAATCTCAGGAGTCCAGGGAGTATTTTTGTGCATTTTTCTGATTTTTTGACGATTTTTAGTGGATTTTATAAGACTCAGCAAAATAGATCTAGGTTTAAGAATCTTTTTACGCCGGGGGCCCTAGATCTTATGAAACCTTCGCAAACAAGTCCCTGAAATTTGCGCAGAGGACCCTAGAACTAAAAAGGGGAACGCGAAAGGGTCCCTGGGCTCGCCGGCGCCTGGACTCAGCTCGTCGGCGACCGGACTTCGGCGAGGAAACGGCCAACCAGTGCGGGGGAAGTGGGGAAAAACGACGAGGGGCTCACCGCGAGTCGATTGGGGTAGGTCTCGTGGTCGGAGGTGAAGCGGCGCGGCTGGTCGATGGTGAGCGGCAGAGCGGCTTGCTCCGGCGACGTCGGTAGCCGGCTATGGTGGTCGAGGCGAGGCGCGGAGAGGCGTGTGAGCTTCACCTGTTCCTTGGTCATCCAATCGGAATCCTGGCGCTTTATCTGTCCCAACCTTCTTAATCAATTCCTTGATTTCCTCATCCTCCAATTGACATTTTCAGATCTCATGTTCAAGAGTTGGCTCCACTTCTAGCCCAGTCACGTTGGCTATCATACCCAAGTTCAAGCGTTCGAATTCCCAGCTAAGCTCTTCCGGCAAATTCTGACTTGTCAGCACATTCACATAACTCTTCCTGCTCAAAGCATCTGTCACCAAGTTAGCCTTCCCTGGATGGTAATGTCGTTGATTTTCTCCAGCCAACGATGTTGCCTCATGTTCAACTCGGATTGCGTGAACACATACTTAAGGCTCTTGTGATCGGCATAGATGTCACACTTGTGCCCAATCGAATAGTGCCTCCAGTTCTCAAAGCGTGAACCACAGCTGCCAAGAATGATACTTCCTTTAGCCAGAACTCACATTTGCTCCACTGAACTTACAATCGATCAGCCGAGGCTCCGGGAGTCATCCATTGATGCTCAGCTCTACGAGGTGTGATAGGAAGCCTACCCCCCTTATTGTCCCCGACATACTTCTCACAAAAACTCAGAGCTGGCCCCGATAAACTTGAAGAAGATCTACTGAACTGACTAGATAAGGAACCCAGATAACAAAGGAAAGGTAGATGATGTGCACAAGAGATTAAGAACCCAACTATTTATTCATTAAATTCCTTATACCTTAATCCAATACTAGATGATTGCAGACTTTCATCCACGCTCATCACAATCATTACAAAGATCCAAATCACACATAAGCATAATAATAAATCATCCAAACATTTAAGGACAAGGTTCACACACGACTCGACACACTAAGACTCGACTCTCTTTTTTTTACTCAAAACGTACTACTCGATCCGTATTACAAATTCATAGAAGCATCTAGGGGTCGACGGTGGTGTGGGCGGCAGGGGAGTTGTAGCGTGGCCTCCTACGTTGTGGTGACTCTCCACGGTACTCTAGGCTGCGGGGTGCGGGTCCTCCCAACTAGTGCTGCAGCTCCTCATTCTTCTCCTGCATGGCAGTGAGCTTCCTCCTCAGCATGCCATTCTCATCAGACACAGCATCAAACTCCGTGTTGAGAGTAGCCACAAGCGCCACCGTAGAAGCAAGCTGGGGGTCTTGAACGTTGGCGGTAGACGCGATGGTGCAAGCTATGGCGCCATTCTTGCGGCGGGGATGGTACCTCTGTGGCTCATCCTTGATCTTGGCGAAGCACTTGTGGCGGTAGACGTGGTAGGCTTGGCGTGCAGCATCAGCGATCCCTGCCTCCTAGGTATCACGGTCAGACATAGCGTAGTGAACCAATATCTCACGAGCAGCCCTTGCCACCTCATCGGTCACCCTCACGTGCACTGCGGTCCTCCAGAAGCTGCGGTAGAGAACGTGCGTCCACCACTCACTGCGGTACTCCACTCCAACACGACCGAAGCGGTAGCGGGTACGAAGCACCCGGAGAAGCCTGTTGTGGTAGAAGTGGTCGCCTCCATCCCGGACGAACTTGTAGACGATCCACCGGGGCGTGCGTGGAGCTATCTGGCGCGGTGACAGGACAGGTGTAGGGCTCCGAGGCACTTCATCATCATCAGACGCGTCTCCAGTGTCAGCATCCACCTCTTCATCATCAGTTGCGGCCACCATCTGGTCTTCTTGCTCACCTACTGCGAACTCCGAGGTCTCAGGCTCTCGCCCCTCGGGTTCCTCCTCCTCAGGCTCCTACTGTGGCTTTTCTGCGACCTGCTGTCTCTGAAGCTCCTGTTGCTTGCGCATCTGCACCCAGTCTCTGTAGGTGTCCGGGTTTTGCCTCTTCAGCGGGTACTCTGCAACGCGGTACGGGAGTTCCGACATCTTGGGCCTGCGGGGGGTCTGCCTCGTGCGAGCCAGCTATAGGAACAAGATGGAGGAGTAAGCAAAAGTTAGAAACTTTTCACAATGGACAGAGGTAGGATAGATCACCATTTTTCAATAGAAACTCAACTCCAAGGTAGAAGATAACAAAAGAGCAAGGGTTCAGCAAAATCTAATCGTCCGTTCTATTTTGGCTGTGATCCTACAGTCAGCACGGCTCTGATACCAACTTTGTAACACCCAGATTTCCAAGAAATCCGAATGCTTCTATATGTGTGCCCAGGATGTCCACAGAACACATATAGATTACAAATATTGAATCACAGAGAACACAATGCTCGAATAAAATAGTTTACATCAGAGTTTAACACAAGACATAGTCTTAAACAAATAACACAACGGAAGTCTTAATATTATTAAACGTCTTAACTAGGTAGAGCCTCAAAAGCCACAGGGACACCGACTGGTTGAACACACCTAGAAGTATGGCAGATCCTCCGAAAACTCAGCAAGCGACTGATCGTTCATTGCTCCATCTGTTACCCATCCGGGATTTTGTCGAATAGTTGCAAGTGTAAGTAAACCATCTTACTTAACAAGTATAACACGGGTTATGCAAGAACAAAAGGCTTGACACGGTTAAACTGCAGTATCACTTTTAGTAGTTTTATTTTATTATCATCCAAATTACTACAAACAAGTAGAAACCCAGGTATAACCCCATTAATAATAATGTATAAGTAATCATAGAATAAACCAACATCAACCACTAACATTATCTTCTAATAAAAAAGGATCCAGGCCGCTCGTAACCGTGAGCACGGCTATCATGATAGATCAACACTCTACAGAGGTTTCGCCCTTTACCCGCTGGTCACATAAATCCAAAAGAACTTATGCTACGAGGACTTCCACAAAACACCCTAACAAGCACAGTAGCCGTTTTGGTTCAACATAGGCAGCATAACCCAAGGCATCGAGATTGACGTACGCTCAGGGTGCAACATGAGGGGGTCAATGGCGTCCAGAGCGAGAGCGCAATCATCGCAACGTGTGAAGCTGTCGTACATCGGGCGCTTACATCACGGGACTTTGCCTAACGAGACATAGCCAACGGATAAATCCGTCCTTGATGGATCAAACTATACTCTCACCCATGCTCCCCACATACGCCTTCCGGTAACCACTCGCGAGCTAGAGACGTACAAGCTAGTTATCCAAGACCAGAGCCATTATAGTTCCAATGGCGGTGAACAAGTTCCTGGGTTGCCGCTTTAAGAACTGGACCTTACGGAGAGACATTAGAACAAAGCACGAAGCACATGCTCTAATTCCCTAGACCAAACCTTATAGAGACACTAGAACAAAGCACGAAGCACATGCTCTAGTTCCCCTAACCATGTTGCTAAAAAACATCTTTTAATCATCATTGAAGTGAACCATTAATTCGATATTGACAATTAAATAAATGTTGTTCGTAGCGCGTAGAAAATACTAACTATAATGCATATAACCCGGGTAATCAAGGAATAAGGTAAAGACTAGGAACATCCTTAGTGTATCACAAAATTAGACACATGCGTATGAATATATGATTAAATGGTGTATAGGTAATCAAGGATTGTCCGTGTTATACTTGCCTTCCTCGGTGAACTGCTGCTGCACCTGCTCTTCAGGAACGGGATCGTCGGCGAACTCGAACGGCTCGTCAACTACTCACATCGATCACCACACAAGCATCCACACATACATGCAAACAAGGCATTTAATTAGAACAGTACACCAAATATAAACAAAAGATGAAAAGAAGGCTTTAGAGTTGCTGCATGCTTCACTACGAACACGTGAGCATGAAAATCATTCAAATCGGAGTTAAAACTAAGAAACTACGCTTAAAACGGGCTCTAGGGG
The DNA here is from genome assembly GCA_015342445.1 of Digitaria exilis. Lineage (NCBI taxonomy): Eukaryota > Viridiplantae > Streptophyta > Magnoliopsida > Poales > Poaceae > Digitaria > Digitaria exilis. The sequence continues at coordinate 58,340 of JACEFO010002424.1, forward strand.
CTTGCTGGTGAGAGTTTTAGGCTTCCAGGGGTGTTTTTGAAAGAAACCCGGGACCCAAAACATAATTTCGTTTAAAAACCCGAGGGCTAACGAGTAAAACAACCATCTAGGATGGTGGGTACTATTTTTGAAAAGCGCAGGGCCTAAACCAAAAGAAAAAGGATTGAACTATAATTACTTTTGAACTGGCTTGGACTGCGGGTTGATTTCCGAAAACGGCAGGGGCTCTTTTGCAAAAACACCACGGCGGCGGCTGAGGGATGACGTCGGCTGACGTCACGGGGCACTGTGTCGTGGACCGGCCGTAGACCACGGTCCACGGGTTCACGGTGAACCAGGGCTCGGTTTAGATCTGGATCGTCAGTTTTGAATCTAACGGCGGAGATTAGATCGGGTGGTTAAGGTCGCCGGTGGCAGCGGCTCGCGGCGGCGCTTCACGGGAGTTGGCCAATCCGGCGCTACAGAGATCCAAAGCTCGCCGCGCTTGGCTCGGGAGAGAGAGGGGAAGATGGGGATTCGATTTTGGAGGTTGTGGTTGAGGATTGCACGGCGGCGCAGGCTGGCGACGAGCGGTGGCGGGCGGAAAGCTCCGGTGAGCTCGCACAAGCGCGACGCGACGAGAGGGAGAGGGGAAAGAGGCTCAGCGGGTTCCCTACTACCTTGCGAAGCTCCTGGGCGTGACCTCGTCGACAATGAGGCGGCGAGGCGGCGAGTTGGCGGCGGCGACGGCGACGGCTATGGTTGCGGCGGCGCTAGGGTTTGGGGGTTCGAGGGAAGAGCTGTGGCGGTGGTTACATAGGGGCAGCAGGGAGTCCTTGGCGTGCGCGCCAAGGCCGGGCGAAGGTGGCACAGGGTCTTGCGCGACCTGGACTCGAGCTCGGGTTCGAGCTCGTGTCGGGGTCGGCTGCGCTGGGAGGTAGGGGATGACGCGCGAGCCCGGGGTGTCAGCGGCTCAGGAGGAAGACGAGCTGACCGGTGGGGCCCGGCTGTCAGCGAGCGCAAGGCGGAGTGCGAGGTGGTGGGCTTCACTGGTGGGCTGGAGCGATAGCTGGGCCGGAGCTGGGCTGCGCGCAAAGAAGGAAAGTGGGAGAGAGAAGAGAGTTGGGCCGCCGCGGTGGAGAAAGGGGAGAAGGAATGGGCTAGGCTGGAAGAGAGGAGGGAGAGGGAAAAGGAAAGGTTTTTCTTTTATTCAAACACTCTTTTGAATTCAAATTTAAATTCAAATTTGAATTCAGCAATCAAAAAGAAATGCTCCAGCATGAATGCAACAATAATGTTTCTATTCCTTATATTTTCTTTTATTTTGCTCAAAATTTTATTTTCCCTACATTAATTATGAGCTCATTAATATAAAAAGCCATTTATTTACTAAATTTTAAATAGGGCATTTTTAGGGTGTTACACCACCCCATTGTCGACTAGACGCCGTCCAGGAGCACCGCAAGGTACAGAGGAGCGTGCCGAGCCTTTTCCCTCCCTCTCTCTCGCTCTCTCGCGTGCGCACGACCTCGCCGCCGCTCATTTCCAGCCGCCATCCTTGCCCGAGCCTCGTGCACAACCCCCAAAATGGGTTTGTCGTCGCCTCCCCCCTCTCTAGGACCAATCGCGGCGAGCTTTGGTGCCCCGTAGCGCTGGAATCGCTCAACGCCGGCGAGGCCCCGGCCGCGCGCCGCCGTCAGCCGCCGCGTCACGGTGACCAATTGCCCCCAATCACCCAGAGCCGTCCAATCTAGATCCGATGGCCCAGATCGAACCCACGTCGAGTCAACCCAGCGCACACCGGTCCACCGTGGCATTTTTGCAAAAGAGCCCCTATCTTTTTCTAGAATCAACCCGCGGTCCAAGCCAGTTCAAAAGTATTTACAACTAAGTCCTTTTTTTGGTTTAACCCCTGCGCTTTTGAAAAATAGTAGCCGCCATCCTAGATGGCTATTTTACTCTGTAGCCCTCGGGTCTTTATATGAAATTATGTTTTAGGTCCCTGGTTTCTTTCAAAAACACCCCTGGAAGCCTAAAAGTCTTACCAGCAAGCCCCTAGAGCCCGTTTTAAGCGTAGTTTCTTCGTTTTAACTCCGATTTGAGTGATTTTCGCGCTCACGTGTTCGTAGTGAAGCGTACAGTAATTCTTAAACCTTCTTTTCATCATTTGTTTATGTTTGGTGTACTGTTCTAATTAAATGTCTTGTTTGCATGTATGTGTGGATGCTTGTGTGGTGAACGATGTGAGTAGTTGACGAGCCGTTCGCGCCGATGATCCCATTCCCGAAGAGCAGGTGCAGCAGCAGTTCTCTGAGGAAGGCAAGTATAACACGGAAAATCCACTAAACGATGCTTTTAGCAACATGGTTCGGGGAACTAGAGCATGTGCTTCGTGCTTTATTCTAGTGTCTCCATAAGGTTTGGTCTAGGAAATTAGAGTATGTGCTTCGTGCTTTGTTCTAATGTCTCTCCGTAAGGTCTTGTTCTTAAAGCGACAACCCAGCAACTTGTTCGCCGCTGTTGGAACTATAATGACTCTGGTCTTGGATAATTAGCTTGTACGTCTCTAGCTCCCCAGTGGTTACCGAAAGGCGTATGTGGGGAGCATGGGTGAGAGTATAGTTTGATCCATCGAGGACAGATTTATCCGTTGGCTATGTTACGTTAGGCAAAGTCCCATGATGTAAGCGCCCGATGTACGGCAGCTTCACACGTTGCGAGGATTGCGCTCTCGCTCTGGACGACATTGACCCCCTCACGTTGCACCCTGAGCATACGTCAATCTCGATGCCTTGGGTTATGCTGCCTATGTTGAACCAAAATGGCTATTGTGCTTGTTAGGATGTTTTGTGAAAGTCCTAGTAGCATAAGTTCTTTTGGATTTATGTGACCAGCGGGTAAAGGGGGAAACCTCTGCAGAGTGTTGATCTATCATGATAGCCGTGCTCACGGTTACGAGCGGCCTAGATCCTTTTTTATTAGAAGATGATGTTGATGTTGGTTTATTCAATATTACTTACACATTGCTATTAATGGGTTCATACTTGGGTTCTACTCATTTGTAGTAAATTAGATGATACTAAAATGAAACTACTAAAAGTGCTAATGCAGTTTAACCGTGTCACGCCTTTTGTTCTTGCATAACCCGTGTTATACTTGTTAAGTAAGATGGTTTACTTACACTTGCAACTATTCAAAAAAATCCCGGATGGGTAACAGATGGAGCATTGAATGATCAGTCGCTTGCTGAGTTTTCGGAGGATCTGCCGTACTTCTAGCTGTGTTCAACCAGTCGGTGTCCCTATGGACTTGAGGCTCTACTAGTTATGAAACGTTTAATAATATGAAGACTTCCGCTGTGTTATTTGTTTAAGACTATGTCTTGTGTTAAATTCTGATGTAAACGATTTTATTTCGAGCATTGTGTTCTCTGTGATTCAATATTTGTAATCTATATATGTTCTGTTGATATCCTGGGCACACATATGGAAGCATTCGGGTTTCTTGGAAATCTGGGTGTTACAAAGTCAGCCTTACTATAAAATTTGTGTAGATATTTCAGTAATTGAGTCCTAAGATTGATAATACCCATACCACATTCTTCCTTGCTTCTACAAGGATTCTTCCAGGCAACTAGGCACCCTCCCTTTTTATCCAATTTCCCTTCGTTCCATAGACATTATTTCATATACCTTTCTGCTTCATCGATAACCTCAATCGGCAACTTCAGTATACACAAATAGAATGTTGGCATCGAAGAGTAAATGGAATTCACAAGAATTTACTGCCCAGCATATGTTAGCCAAATGTTTGTGATACCCATGAGATGTTTCTCCATTCTAGTGAGAATTGGCATAAAGTCTATGACAGATGGTCTGGTTGTACCCAAAGGCAAACCCAAATTAGTGAAAGGCATTCATTAAGTTGATCATGGGAGATGGTAGGACCACTAGGCCTTTAGGAGTTATTAGAAATCTAGATGTTTCTATTATGGGTAAGATCATTCCAATCGACTTTTTTGTGCTAGGTGTTTGTGAGGCATGATGATATAATTTTTGGTAATCCTAAAGAAAATCTTGATGTGGGAAAGGGAATCATAACTCTCAAGCTTGATGTGATTAATCATAACTCTCAATGAAGCAACCCCTCGAACCTCGGCGAATGACCCCGAGCTCACCGGCGTAGAAGCCGCGGCGGCCGCGCCGCCACCACCTCGTCGCCGGCGAAACTCCGACCATCCCCGGCCTCCAAACCGTCCCCAAACGACTCGTGGTGAGCCCAGGAAGCTTTTCCCCCACTTCCCCGAGCCTAGTTCGCCGCCGTTTGGCCGGCGCAACTCCGGCGAGAGCCGAGGGCCTTTCTTCATCGTCTTCGTTTGTCTAGGGGTCTCTGCGCAAAAGTTCAGGGACTCGTTCACGAAGTTTTGAAAGTTCTAGGGTTCCCTGCGAAAATAGATTCTTAAAACTAGATTTGTTTTTCCCGAATCTTGTAAAATCCATTAAAAATCGTAAAAAAACCAGAAAGATGCACAAAAATACTCTCTGGATTCGTGAGAGTCTAAACTACAATCTCTATTAGACATGTTTATACTTTTGATGAACTGTTTTTGAGCTAAAATTCAAACTATGAAAATGGAAAGTAGTGCACCATTTCAAATCCAGAGCTCCGCTAGGGTTGAGCTTTGGATATGTTGTGTGTAGTGACTTTGGACAGCTTGTGTCCAAAGGGGACCTAAAAATATGAACTGTAGCTCCAGTTATAAATTAAAATGTGTTTTCTGTCTTTTTGCAGTGCAGAAATCGTTAAAAATAATCTGTGCAGTGAAAAATCACCATTTTGCTCCAGAGGACTAAAAACTTGTTAGCACACCTGTGAAAAATGAAAAACTTAATTTTTGCTCTGTTTAGGCTAGCAAATAAATAAATATGTGTTTTTGGATAGGAATTTATTGAGGACTACCCAAGGGTTATTTTGAGCCACCAATTGGCCAGAGCCCTCCTTGTACTTATGACTAGCTTTGGTAGGAAGATTTCCTGAATTGGATGTATTTCCAATTTTATATGAATGTATTTCATTTCTGCAGGCAGCAGATTGAATTAATTTTAATAAATTAGGTGTAGCTCAGATTTAGCTAAATTTTGGAGTGAGCTTAACTCTTATACTCCAGTAGCTGTCATAAAGTTTATAGATAAAAATGATGAGCAGAAAAGGAGAAACAAAAATGTGAAGTAATCTAGATGGAAATCGATTTATATAAAAGAATAAACCTTTTTGTAGTTAGTTAGAATAAAATAAATGGAATCTGAAATTCCAGAACAGCCACCCTAAGTTATGCATCTCATGTAGAAGGCGCCATCCCGGACGGCAACTACCACCTCATTCCCGCAGACGAGGAAGAAGTCCCGGAGGAAGGTGCCGGTGCAGGATCGACCAACCCGGAGGCTAACCCCCAGTCCGAGCAAGAAGGCAAGCCCCGGAGCATAACCTAACTTTACCAAATCATGCACTTTGAATTCTCTATGTTTGTGCATTTACGTTTCAAGGAGTTGATTGAATACCTTAGCTGCACATTTCCTAGTACCTATGACTTGCAATACTAGCATGAAAGGATCGATAGGGCATTGCTTTAGGTCCGTTACAAGTCGAGTGATTTCCTGTCACTCGCGAGACATAGGAATTGCTTGTCTTTTCTTATGTTGGAATCATAAGGATTGACGGGCGGGATGATAGATGTAGATCTCCCGTCCGTGTATGATAATTGATTAAGGTCGAAATGTGTGGTTGAGTGTGTCAAGTTTTTGAACGTACCACATGCATGCTGATGTATGGGGATCGGTAAGCCCGGTACCAGATTGAAGCAGCTAGGGCCGATAGCCATCTCTCCTTGGAAACTTTGTTTTCCCCTGCCGTACACTTGTGGATATATGCGTGAGACTGTGAGTGAAGCAGTAAACCTTTATCCTAAGGAAATGGACCCGGTTCCGAATTGTGGATCGATGGGAAAGGTTGGGAAATGCTTGTACCTTTTATAGCAAGCAGAGTATCCGTGTGTGTTGGGTTTCCCCTGGCCAGGTAGCAAAATTCGGTTCGAACTGTCCGCTTCTCGCGGTTAATGAGACTGCTTGACCGCCTGGCTACATTGAGTAACAAGTGAAACTTTGAGATTTATAAACTTGTTCTATGAATTAAATTGTATTGCACCACTTGTATGCTTAGAGAGGATGCTAATCTAGAATGGTTAAATGTACTAGAATATGATGCTAAAACTTGAAAGCAAGGATCTACCTTTAGTTGCTTTTTGGCAAACAAACCCACCAGCCAAAAGCCTCTCATTGTCTAGATGTCGGTGATATAGATTTCACCCGACGGGTAAGCCTTGCTGAGTATTAGTATACTCAGCCTTGCTTGTGGCATTGATTTACAGGTACACCGTTGGATGTCGATGCTTTGTCTTGGCCTGCCCAGGTTCCACCTGGCTGGCACATCGAATGGGTTCCGTCCTCTGCCGAGGATCGGGAGGAGTAGCTTCGTGGCAGGCTTCAGCACGGAGTTATTTGTATCGTCGTTAGATTATTTTCTTCCGCTGCAATGAACTATTTTATTTCCGCTGCAAGACTTTGATACTCTGATTTCATTTCAAACTTGGTTTGTAATAACTTGTGATACCTATTTGTGTAAGTTAATTTGTGGAATGTTGTGATCTCTGGAACTCACCTTCGTGTGGGCGTGCTGTTGTTTCGATCGAGAAAAGTACGTGGTTTAATCGGGTTTAATCCGACGGCGCTCCAGCTTATTCCGGATTAAGTGCCTGACTACGTGATTAGTGGTCCCAAGGTACTTAACTTGGAATAATTTCGGAGTGGTCCGCCACAGCTGGCATCAGAGCCGAAACAGCGCACCGGAGAGAGCAACAGACCTTTAATAAACAATTTTTGAATAAAATTTGCCAACTCGTGCTTCCGACGCGTTTTGCGAAGGAAGGTTATCTTAGGACCGCTAAGGATGTTACCTAGAACGTGAAGCCTATGTGGGATAAGGGATCACGATATGATAGGTGGCAAATAGTATATTATACTGACTTCCAGCACATTTCATTCTGTCATTTACTTTACGCAATGGTGGGCGCAAGGTACGGTGATTGCTGTAACGTACCACGGCACTATATGAAAATATAGTGGCGGCACATAGTCAATACGCTGTGATGGCGTATGAAACTAGAATAGGATGGTGGGCGCAAGGTACGGCGATTGCTGTAGCGTACCACGGCATCATATGCAAATATGATGGCGGCACAAAGTCAATACGCTATTTCAATAGCGTATGAAACTGTCAATATGTTGCTTTGGTGACATATGAACATTGCCCGTTCAATGTTAAACGTTCGGGTGCCACCTCTATAGTGGGTGGTAATGAATGGAGACGCTTTCGTGAGTGCTGGCACGAAAGGTTGATTATACATGCTCTGGAATGGAATTTTCTGCAGGTACACTAACCACGATTCCGTAAGATGAACGGTTAGAAAAGTTCGGCTAGTTAATATAGGGAGAGACGGATATTGCCTAGCCACCGGCACTAACTTCGTAAGCCAAAAGTTTATTGGCATGTGTGTTGGCGAGAACGAATAGGCCGCTCATGCATTGCATCTCGCTGAATTAATATCGACTTTTAACACATGACCAAATCGAACCGCTGTCAAAGAAATTGAAATCACAACCCGAAAATCCTGCTGAGAACAATCTGTTTGCACCCTTAATTCGAAACTGAAAACGTTGTCGAACGAAAAAGTGTTCAACACGAAAGTTGTCATAAATATTATGAAGTAAATGCTGGAGAAATTTCTACGAAAATGGTTCAGTAAAATTGGAGTTATGCAAAAAATGGTAACCCCCTGTCTGCTGGAAATTTCTGGGGACAGTGAGATAAAAATTTAATTTTTACACCATCTTAACGACAGTTTCTGCTCGAACCTCCAACATGAAACTTGTTAGGAATTACTTAAACAATGTTCTGGCCAAATTTGGGAATTTTTGAGCTTGTAGATTTCTAGTTTTGTAATTTTTACCACCCTGCACAGAATCTGTTCTTATTCTTTGGCGCTACCCGGTGCTCACCCTTGCCCCTTTTTCCTTTTGGTTCAGATGGACGCCCTCGCTGACCTGGCTAGCTACCCCAACGACGTGTCTTTCTCTGATTGCTTGGGATGGGAAGGCTTCCCTAGCATCTTGTGGTCGGTTCTACAGGCACTTGGCTACCCTACACCGCCACAATATGAGAGAATCCTCATCCGAGACCGTGGTGTGACTCGTTCCCGTGTGCGTTTGGTGGTACACCGTCACCCGCCATGTCCTAGTTCCCCCACCTGGACGGTGGAAGTTCATGGACACCACATGGAGACGACTTGTGAGCTAGCTGCCTTGAATGGCATCAGTTCTTTTTGTGCTCAGAACCAGAGCTTGGTAGAGCACCAGTTGCTTGGGCTGTTTCCACCGACTCAGCCGGATGATCCCCACTGGACGAGGCGCTACCTTAGCTCTCCTTTGAGGATGGCGGAGAACCCCGTCGCAGCAGCCGCTTTGATGATGAGGTGGATACGGGCGTATCACCGGTTGCAGGCACTTCTTGGACGGTCGCAGAGCGAGATGCTCAACATTGCTATGGACATGTCCGCTCGCGCCCGTGACATAGGGGTTGAGAGGAACTCTTTGTCCATTGAGGTGACCACTAGAGATGCCATGATTGCTGACTTGGAGAGGCAATTGAATGACCTCCAGATTGCACACAACAACACCCAGAATGAGTTAGCACAAACTAGAGATGAGCTTGAGGAGGTACATGGTACCTTGGAGCATGCAAATGCTATGCTTGCCGCCCATGACGCTCAGCACCTTCTTGAGCAAGAAGGAGGGAATGGTGAAGGAGAGGCCCCCGATTCCGACATGGACACCGAGGATGACATGCCGCCCCTTCCAGCTCCACCTTCACCTATGGGCAGCGAGGCTACCGCTAACAATTTGGATGATTTTTAGAGTGGTAGTAGCAGTTTACTCCTCCGCTAGGCCTAGATTTTGGCTTCATGTTATAATAGGCTAGATGGAGTTGAGCTTCTCCTTTTATCTTTTGGTGGCAATGTAAATTAATGGTGTGGTTGTGGGATCAAAACTTGATGATGTTGTTACAGCTGTGTTGAAAACATTCTGCAGCTGACCTTGTTTAATTATTGATGGGTTTTCCAATCCTTTCTGGGCTGTGATGTGAACTACAAAGTTGTTTGGAATTTGTCAAACAAAATGATCACCAAATTGCAACCCCATTGGTTAAGCGAAATAAAAATGGCAACCAAAACACTACAGCTCGGCCTGCTGAAAAACAGCAAATGCAGAGAGCTAAAGATTGAATTTTTCGGCTTAGTTCCAGTCCGAATTTGATTCCGAGCCCAACATGAAAGTTGTAGAGCATAAAATTTCCGAGCTACTGACCGAATGGGAGCATTTGACTTGTTTCCTGTTGGGAGATATGATTTTTCTCCCGAACTGCGTGCTGATTTGTCATTCTGCGCAGTACACTTAATATATTGTCACGTTCTATCTTGTCATTCATTATGCAAGCTTATGGAATGTGGCTAATACAAGTCCCTACTGCAGATGGCAATCACCCGCAGCGGTCACGACGCTAGTGGCTCCAACGCTAACCAGCAGGGGCCAGAGGGGCAGCAACAGCCACCGCCACCTCCTCCTCCGCAGCAACCTCCGACGTGGCAGCAGCTGTATGCCACGCAAACGGAGATTCTCCGGAACCTACAGCATCAGCAACAGATGATGCAGCAGCAGATGCTTCAGCAGGGAGGTCAACGGGCCCCTCAGCCTCAGGTGGCCAGATACGAAGATTTTCTGGCAACGCACCCGCCGATTTTCTCTCGAGCTGATGAGCCCCTGGAGGCCGACACCTGGATTCGAGCCATCGAGTCCAAATTCACCATCCTGGCGACACCTTGTGCCTCTAACCGCAAGGTCGTGTTCGCGGCACAGCAACTCCGCGGCCCAGCTCTCCTTTGGTGGGAGAACTACCTGGCCCTGCAGCAGGAGGGTCATGTAGTTGAGTGGGATGAGTTCAAGGCTGCATTCAAGGCTCATCACATTCCGGCCGGTCTAGTAGAGTGGAAGTTGAATGAGTTTTTGGCGCTGACCCAGGGTACCCGTACAGTGCTTCAGTACGCCCAGGCCTTCAATGGTCTGTGCCCTTATGCGGGTCATCACGCCGACTCCGACGAGAAGAAGCTAGAGAGGTTCCGACGTGGCCTTAACACCAAGTTAAAGGCACAGTTGGCCACCAACCGTGCTGCCTCGTACGGCGATCTCGTGAACCTTGCCATCACCCAGGAAGACGCCAATATGGTGCACAAGGCGGAGAAGAAGAGGAAGACTCCCGCTGGACCGTCGAGCGCGCAGCCACAGAGGTTCCGCTTGGTTCCCCCGGCTGCACCGCAGGGACAGTTCAGGGCACCTCAGGGAGGTGGATGGGTTGCTAGGCCGCCACAGCCTAACGCGCCTCGTTTCCCTCCACCGCCGCAGCAGCAGCAAGCACCAAGGCAAAATGCACAGCAGCCAGCTCGCCCTGGAGCCGGCTATCAGTGCTTCAAGTGTGGAAGTAAAGATCATTTTATCAAGGATTGCCCACAGAACAAGCAGCAAAACCAACGCTCGGGAACTCAGCAAGGCAAGGGCAAGCAGCAGCAGCGTGTGCAAGTTCGGCAAGGACGGCTCAACTACACCACCTTGGCCGACCTACCCGAGGGAGACCCAGACATGACTGGTACTTTCCCTATCTGCACTCAACCTGCTGTGATATTGTTTGATTCCGGGGCAACACATAGTTTTATAAGCACAAGATTTCATGTGAAATGCGGATTAAAATCGTACCATACCAAATCATCTTACGTGATATCAACTGCGGGAGGTAAAATTGCATCCAACCAAGTCACCCACAAGGTTCCAATCAGGCTCGGAAGTAAAACATTTCCTACTGATTTGATTCTGTTGGGAATGGAAGGAATTGACATTGTGTTAGGAGCCAATTGGATGACTCAACATAAGGTTGTCCTAGATGTTGCGGAACGAGTTGTTGAGATAAACTCGCCTACGCATGGCCCGAGTGTGCTATATCTGCCACAACGGACTTGCGTCGATGCGTGCGCTTACACAATGGTAGAAACCCAACTAAAGGACATTCCGGTGGTATGTGAGTATGCCGATGTATTTCCGGATGACTTACCTGGGATGCCGCCGGATAGAGACATTGAATTCGTGATTGAACTTCAACCTGGCACAGCACCTATATCAAAGAGACCATATAGAATGCCGCCCAATGAATTGGCTGAATTAAAAATTCAACTCCAAGAATTGCTAGATAAAGGTTTCATTCGTCCAAGTGTATCACCCTGGGGATGTCCCGCTATCTTTGTGAAGAAGAAGGACCATTCCTTGAGGTTGTGTATTGATTACCGGCCTCTCAATGCGGTAACTATTAAGAACAAGTACCCACTCCCCCGTATTGACATCTTGTTTGACCAACTAGCTGGCGCCAGAGTGTTCTCCAAGATTGACCTTCGCTCTGGCTATCACCAAATCAAAATCAGGCCTTGTGACATTCCAAAGACTGCCTTTTTCACACGTTATGGACTTTATGAATTCTTGGTTATGTCTTTTGGACTCACCAATGCCCCGGCCTACTTCATGTACCTCATGAATTCGGTCTTCATGTCAGAGCTAGACAAGTTTGTGGTGGTTTTCATTGACGACATTCTTATATATTCTAAGAATGAGGAAGAGCATGCCGAGCACCTTCGCATTGTTCTTCAAAGGTTGAGAGATCACCGGCTCTACGCCAAGTTCTCCAAGTGTGAATTCTGGTTAGAGAGCGTGAAGTTCTTAGGCCACACGGTTTCCAAGGATGGTATATCCGTGGATCCAACCAAAGTGCAAGAGGTGTTGGATTGGCAACCACCTACTTCTGTCCACGAGATTCGGAGTTTTCTGGGTTTAGCCGGTTATTACCGCCGTTTTATTCCGGACTTCTCTCGGATTGCGAAGCCCATGACCGAACTCTTAAAGAAGGGAGTCAAATTTGAGTGGAATGACAAATGCGATGAAGCTTTCCACACCTTGCGAAGACATTTGACTTCAGCCCCAGTTTTGGCTCAGCCCGATTGCACCAAGCCCTATGATGTCTATTGCGATGCATCAGGCACCGGCCTTGGCTGTGTTCTCATGCAAGAGAACCGAGTCATTGCTTATGCTTCTCGAGCACTTCGGCCTCATGAGCAAAACTACCCCACGCATGATCTTGAGTTAGCAGCGGTCATTCATGCTCTCAAGATGTGGAGACACTATTTGATGGGTGTTCCCTGCAACATATACACAGACCACAAGAGCCTCAAATATGTTTTCACTCAGGCACATTTGAATATGAGACAGCGAAGATGGTTGGAGTTAGCAAAGGACTATGACCTTAGTGTGCATTATCACCCCGGGAAGGCTAATGTAGTTGCTGATGCACTAAGCCGCAAGGCTCATTGTCATTGTCTTTCCGTGGAGTCCTACGCTGACACCCTGTGTCATGAAATGGCAAAGCTCAATTTGGAGATTGTTCCACACGGGTATTTCAGCCATATTGCAGTGGAACCAACCTTGCACGATCAGATTGTTGTAGCCCAATTAAATGATGCGAGCATTAAAATCCTTAAAAGGAAATTGTCTAAGGAGAAGGTGAAAGAGAAGTACAAGTGTTTCCGGTTTGATGGGCAGGGAGTGATGTGGTTTGGACGTCGCCTCGTGGTGCCTAAAAACACGGAACTCTGGAGGAAGATTATGGATGAGGCACATCTCTCTAAATTTTCTATCCATCCCGGCAGCACCAAAATGTACCAAGATTTGAAACAAAACTTTTGGTGGACTCGGATGAAGCGAGAAATTGCCACATCTGTGTCGGAATGTGACACATGCCAGCGGGTTAAGGCCAGCCACTTGAAGGTAGCAGGCACGCTTCAACCTCTACCTATTCCCTCATGGAAGTGGGAAGACATAAACATGGATTTTATTGTTGGACTTCCCAGAACCCCTCAGGGGCATGACTCCATTTGGGTAATTGTGGATCGCCTTACCAAGACCGCACATTTTCTTCCAGCCAATACCGCCTATACTGCTAAAAAGTATGCGGAGATTTATTTGGAGCGGATCGTTTGTCTACATGGGGTACCCAAGACGATAATTTCAGATCGTGGTGCTCCGTTCGTAGCACGCTTTTGGGAACAGTTGCAATTATCCCTAGGCACCAAACTGATCCGTAGTTCAGCATATCACCCACAGACCGATGGGCAGACGGAAAGGGTAAATCAAATACTTGAGGATATGCTTCGAGCTTGTGTTATTCATTATGGGAAGAATTGGGAGAAGTGTCTATCCCTGGCCGAATTCTCCTATAACAACAGCTACCAAGCAAGTCTTAAAATGGCACCTTTCGAAGCCTTGTATGGTAGAAGATGTCGGACCCCGTTGTGTTGGTCCCAGGCAGGCGAGAGGTATGCTTATGGCGCTGACCTTGTAAAGGAAGCAGAGGAAAAGGTTAGAATCATTCGTGAAAATTTGAGAACTGCCCAGTCAAGGCAGAAGAGTTACTTTGATCAACGGCGGAAGCCACTTCAGTTTGAAGTTGGTGATCACGTGTATCTTAAAGTCTCCCCGACCAAGGGTGTGCAAAGATTTGGACTAAAAGGAAAGCTTGCACCTCGTTATATCGGCCCGTATGAAATTACTCAGCAATATGGGCCGGTAGCCTATCAAGTGAAGCTTCCCGAAAAACTTTCAGCTGTACACAATGTATTCCATGTTTCTCAACTCAAGAGGTGTCTTCGTGTTCCGACCGAAGTTGTTGAACAAGAGGAACTCTCGGTTGAACCGGATCTCTCTTATGATGAGCATCCCGTTAAAATCCTCGACGAGAAAGAGCGACAAACACGAAGGAAGGGAGTTAAAATGTACAAAGTTCAGTGGAGTCATCACTCCGAAGATGAAGCCACGTGGGAAACCGAGGACTATCTTAGAAAGAATTTCCCCGACATACTTTCATAAGCCGAGGTATTTCTTTTCCCCTCTCTATCTCTAGGTTTAATCGAATCTCGGGACGAGATTCCTTTTAAGGGGGGTAGGCTGTGACATCTCTGATGTCAAAAGACTTAAAAAGTGCAATTAAATCAACGCAACAGGGAATTATGGGTTGAAATTCAAAAAAAAAAATCCATCCAAAATTCAATTTTTTTTTAATTCAGAAACAAGGGTTGTTTGGACACCCAACTGAAATCTCAAGACTTGGGTGCTGAACTTAAAAATCTCGGACCAAAGGAGTAGTTGTCATCACCTACAGCCCTTCGCGACAACCTCGCCACGGCGTTCGTTCCGCTCGATAACCCTCGAGCGGGGATGTCCGTCACGATCGAGCTATGTCCGTGACGATCGAGCCTAGTCAGTATTGTCCGTGACGATCGAGCTATGTCCGTGACGATCGAGCTATGTCCGTGACGATCGAGCTATGTCCGTCACGATCGAGCCTAGCCAGTAGTTTCCGTCACGATTCGAGGCCGCACGATAGGACCCTCGAGGCCCCGACGTTCCGGCACGCTCGAGGCTCCGCAGCCAAGCTCGAGGACTCACCCTCGAGCGACGTTCCGGCACGCTCGAGGCTCCGCAGCCAAGCTCGAGGGGGCACTTACCCTCGAGCGACGTTCCGTCACGCTCGAGGCTCCGCAGCCAAGCACGAGGGGGCACTTACCCTCGAGCGACGTTCCGTCACGCTCGAGGCTTCGCAGCCAAGCTCGAGGGGGGCACTCACCCTCGAGTGGCGTTTCCGACCATTCGAGGCTGGGCAAGCTCGAGCTTGCGGTTCAAGCTCGAAGCGCCGTAGCGCCTGGTCGAAGTGCCTGGTCCAAGCTCGAAAGTTGTGTCCCACACCTCAGACCCCAACTTTTAATTTTACCCGTTTCGAAGTTCAGTTCGAATTTTTGGAGAAAATTCGAATTTGGAAATCGGAGCTCCACGGGCATGCTACAGTGCCCCTGGCGCGCGCTGCGCTGGCCGGAGCTCGGCCGCCACGTGGCCGGCGAGCGGCGCAGGCGGCGCTGAGCTGGCCAAGCCGCGGCGGACGCTGGCGCTTGTCGCCTAGCTCTTGTCCGGCCACTCCCGAGCCATCACTTCGCCGCTGTCGCCTCGCCTCGCCTCGCACCGCGGAGCGCCATCATACGGTCGCGCGCCGCCGTGGCCGCACGCGCGCTCGCGCCGCGCCGAGCGCACTGCAGGCGGTAGAGTCCATTCGCGTCGCGCCAAAGCCTCTGCTGAGGATCTCCACTTCATCACGCGATGATCTTTGACGCCCAACCGCGTGTGTGCGCTCTGTTCGAGTTCGCCGCGCCATCAATGGCGACCGCGACAGCCACCCACGTGCTCGCACGCTCCCGAGGCCGCACTGTGCCACTCTCGCGTGCGCAAGCACTCCACCGCGCACTCACACCCCTCCTCTCACTCGCTCACTTGGCCATTTCCACTTCCCCGCGCTCGCTCGGTCTTCTTCTTCCTCGCGCCGCGCGAACCGAGCCGAGCTTCTCCGAGAAATTCACCCTCCACACTCCACCATTCCCAAGTTCGTCCCGCACGAAGCTAGCCCTCTACTCCAGCTCCATTTTCCCCCACTTTCCCCAGGCTATTGTCCCTTCTCCGGCGAGAATTCGTGATTTCCCCCAAATCGCGATTTTCGGCCGCCGGAGCACCCGCACGTCGAGACCCTACTCCGAGCCGTCCCCGAGGTCAACCGAGCACGCCATTGGCTTCCTCGCGCTCCACTGGTGCTCTAGGACCCCTCGAACCTCGGCGAATGACCCCGAGCTCACCGGCGTAGAAGCCGCGGCGGCCGCGCCGCCACCACCTCGTCGCCGGCGAAACTCCGACCATCCCCGGCCTCCAAACCGTCCCCAAACGACTCGTGGTGAGCCCAGGAAGCTTTTCCCCCACTTCCCCGAGCCTAGTTCGCCGCCGTTTGGCCGGCGCAACTCCGGCGAGAGCCGAGGGCCTTTCTTCATCGTCTTCGATTGTCTAGGGGTCTCTGCGCAAAAGTTCAGGGACTCGTTCACGAAGTTTTGAAAGTTCTAGGGTTCCCTGCGAAAATAGATTCTTAAAACTAGATTTGTTTTTCCCAAATCTTGTCAAATCCATTAAAAATCGTAAAAAAATCGGAAAAATGCACAAAAATACTCTCTGGATTCGTGAGAGTCTAAACTACAATCTCTATTAGACATGTTTATACTTTTGATGAACTGTTTTTGAGCTAAAATTCAAACTATGAAAATGGAAAGTAGTGCACCATTTCAAATCCAGAGCTCCGCTAGGGTTGAGCTTTGGATATGTTGTGTGTAGTGACTTTGGACAGCTTGTGTCCAAAGGGGACCTAAAAATATGAACTGTAGCTCCAGTTATAAATTAAAATGTGTTTTCTGTCTTTTTGCGGTGCAGAAATCTTTAAAAATAATCTGTGCAGTGACAAATCACCATTTTGCTCCAGAGGACTAAAATCTTGTTAGCACACCTGTGAAAAATGAAAAACTTAATTTTTGCTCTGTTTAGGCTAGCAAATAAATAAATATGTGTTTTTGGATAGGAATTTATTGAGGACTACCCAAGGGTTATTTTGAGCCACCACTTGGCCAGAGCCCTCCTTGTACTTATGACTAGCTTTGGTAGGAAGATTTCCTGAATTGGATGTATTTCCAATTTTATATGAATGTATTTCATTTCTGCAGGCAGCAGATTGAATTAATTTTAATAAATTATGTGTAGCTCAGATTTAGCTAAATTTTGGAGTGAGCTTAACTCTTATACTCCAGTAGCTGTCATAAAGTTTATAGATAAAAATGATGAGCAGAAAAGGAGAAACAAAAATGCGAAGTAATCTAGATGGAAATCAATTTATATAAAAGAATAAACCTTTTTGTAGTTAGTTAGAATAAAATAAATGGAATCTGAAATTCCAGAACAGCCACCCTAAGTTATGCATCTCATGTAGAAGGCGCCATCCCGGACGGCAACTACCACCTCATTCCCGCAGACGAGGAAGAAGTCCCGGAGGAAGGTGCCGGTGCAGGATCGACCAACCCGGAGGCTAACCCCCAGTCCGAGCAAGAAGGCAAGCCCCGGAGCATAATCTAACTTTACCAAATCATGCACTTTGAATTCTCTATGTTTGTGCATTTACGTTTCAAGGAGTTGATTGAATACCTTAGCTTCACATTTCCTAGTACCTATGACTTGCAATACTAGCATGAAAGGATCGATAGGGCATTGCTTTAGGTCCGTTACAAGTCGAGTGATTTCCTGTCACTCGCGAGACATAGGAATTGCTTGTCTTTTCTTATGTTGGAATCATAAGGATTGACGGGCGGGATGATAGATGTAGATCTCCCGTCCGTGTATGATAATTGATTAAGGTCGAAATGTGTGGTTGAGTGTGTCAAGTTTTTGAACGTACCACATGCATGCCGATGTATGGGGATCGGTAAGCCCGGTACCAGATTGAAGCAGCTAGGGCCGATAGCCATCTCTCCTTGGAAACTTTGTTTTCCCCTGCCGTACACTTGTGGATATATGCGTGAGACTGTGAGTGAAGCAGTAAACCTTTATCCTAAGGAAATGGACCCGGTTCCGAATTGTGGATCGATGGGAAAGGTTGGAAAATGCTTGTACCTTTTATAGCAAGCAGAGTATCCGTGTGTGTTGGGTTTCCCCTGGCCAGGTAGCAAAATTCGGTTCGAACTGTCCGCTTCTCGCGGTTAATGAGACTGCTTGACCGCCTGGCTACATTGAGTAACAAGTGAAACTTTGAGATTTATAAACTTGTTCTATGAATTAAATTGTATTGCACCACTTGTATGCTTAGAGAGGATGCTAATCTAGAATGGTTAAATGTACTAGAATATGATGCTAAAACTTGAAAGCAAGGATCTACCTTTAGTTGCTTTTTGGCAAACAAACCCACCAGCCAAAAGCCTCTCGTTGTCTAGATGTCAGTGATATAGATTTCACCCGACGGGTAAGCCTTGCTGAGTATTAGTATACTCAGCCTTGCTTGTGGCATTGATTTACAGGTACACCGTTGGATGTCGATGCTTTGTCTTGGCCTGCCCAGGTTCCACCTGGCTGGCACATCGAATGGGTTCCGTCCTCTGCCGAGGATCGGGAGGAGTAGCTTCGTGGCAGGCTTCAGCACGGAGTTATTTGTATCGTCGTTAGATTATTTTCTTCCGCTGCAATGAACTATTTTATTTCCGCTGCAAGACTTTGATACTCTGATTTCATTTCAAACTTGGTTTGTAATAACTTGTGATACCTATTTGTGTAAGTTAATTTGTGGAATGTTGTAATCTCTGGAACTCACCTTCGTGTGGGCGTGCTGTTGTTTCGATCGAGAAAAGTACGTGGTTTAATCGGGTTTAATCCGACGGCGCTCCAGCTTATTCCGGATTAAGTGCGTGACTACGTGATTAGTGGTCCCAAGGTACTTAACTTGGAATAATTTCGGAGTGGTCCGCCACAAGCACCCGACGTTGAGATGGATAACAAGACACTCCCGATGATCATAAGCAATGAGCCAAGTCTAGAGGAGACGGGTATCTTGCCATAATTATTGAGGAAGCACAAGGACAAATTGCAACAAGATTGTGGAGAACCACCTCTGCTTGTTGTGATTGACTGGCTCTCAACTCCGACCAACAAACAAAAATTCACTTTTGATGGAATAGCACCAAGGCTAAGGTATGCATCAAACTCTGAAGATGCTATTGGTTTTGATCATAGTATTTTGAAATACTCATGATCAACCGGTGGTATGAATGACAATTCAATTAATATGCCTTTATTCAATGATGATCATAATTATAGGATAGACTTTCTTGAGAATGACAAAGTGAAAATATTTGTGCTTGAACCCATTCTTTTCATGCCTGAAGAACCTTTGTGTTGATGGCAAAAAATGGCTTAAAGCCGATCAGGCTAGGACAGCCAGTCTAGATCGCCTGTGACATGCGGTTAGACTGGCTGGTCTGGCAATGTGCTAGGCGGTCTAACCGCCTGTCCCTGAGTCCGAGTAGAATTGGAGTTTTTGATGTTTTTAGATCTGTACAAGGACTTCCTTGTGGGGCAAGACCTCCCCACCCTATAAATATAAGGGGTCGTGGCCGATTGAGGACCTTTACCCAATCGTATATGGAACTTGTAATACTTTTTCTTTAAACCCAAGCTTTTTCAACCCCTTTTGCTTTCCTTCTTCGTCTCTACGACGGTTTTGGACGTTCTAAGTGGCCTTGCCGACCTTAGAACAACCCTAGGTTCGCAGCCTCCGACGGGGTCCCTCCTGAGGTTGTGATTGTAGGCTTTCGTGGCGCCTCTGTTATAGGTGGTCTAGACCGGCCGTTATAGGTGGTCTGGCCGGTTGCGTCCAGGAGCTTCGGCGAGGACATTTTGACGACCGCACGATCTAGCGCTTTCGTGTGTTGACCAGAAGTGCGTCAACATATTTTGGTGACTCTGCAGTACTATGGGCTTTGACGTTGGACAAGACAACATTGTGGCGACAACTCTTGAAGATCTTAGACCCGAAGACCATGAGAGATTCTTGACACTTTAGAAGAATCTTGAATTCGAGTTCTTGAAGATCTTCCAGAAGGGTCGTGAAGATCGTCCGACAAAAAGCATTCAAGACTTCGTGAAGCCTTCCTTCAAGATGAGTAAGGGGAAAATTGAGGTAATTGACAATGTAAGCACTTCCGCACCTCAGCCCTTTGCATCTACTCGTCTTGGTCCAAGTTTTTTGGGATCGTGATTCATTAGTTGAACAATTGCTGGAACGACTCGAAAAGTTGGAGGGAAAATCTTTAGATTCTCGTGAATTACTTGAGCATAATATTTTCTATGGCATGCCATGGAATTACTATACTGGACAGACTCCACCACCACCCAACATGCACAGACCGAAAACGGTCAATGCAGATGGGTCGGTGGCGGGTGGTTCCGCGGCCGGTCTAACCGCCAAGACAGCCGGTCTAACTGCTACAAGCGGTCAGACTGCTTGTACAAGCGGTCAGACCGCCGGTTCCGGTGGTCAGATTAATTCTACTAATACTATGGTATTCGTGCCGGAGCAGCCTTTGCCCATGTCTAATCTTCCAAATTCGGTCTCCCCTGGCCGTGTTGGTGCATTAGCTCCAGCGGGTGCTACGTATTCCACGACTATGCATTCTACGCAATCGGGTAACCTTATACCCGATGAAGTTTTTGATGCACATAGGAATATGCAGAATAGACATGCACCTCATCTAAATTATATGAATGCTATGCAATCATCGGCCCAATAGAACCCCCAATGGGCTGAATTTACTAGATTCGGGGAGGAATTGTCTGATGTGATGAGAAGCAAGCTAGGAGTTGATTTTGGTAGTACTAGAATCTATCAGAAACCTTATCATACTAGCTTTGATACTGCTCCTTTTCTCAATGGGTGGCGCTTGTCTGATTTTGTGAAATTTAGTGGAGATCATGAGCGCACCACTTGGGAACACGTTAGTCAATATGTTGCTCAAGCTGAATCTACTAAGGGGAAGAATGTGGTGATTGGAGAAGAAAGACCGTCTTCAAATATAAAGGAGTTGGCGAGAAGTGACTTATGAGAAGACGGGTGATGGTAAATAGTTGTGTAAGATCACTGTGAAGTCCTCTGGACAAGGGGGGCAAAAGTCGATCGCTGCTCCCGGACTGCACGCGCCCGGGTCAGGTCTGCTACAGGCAGTCAGACCGGCTGTCCCGATGGACGCCCGAAGATGCTGATTCCAGAGCATCCAAAAGTTGGTACTTGGAAGGTGAACATGGTGAAAGAGCAGGGGATTCAGAAGCCCAAACAAAAGGCCGTTCCGAGTGATCGGCCGCTAAAAATTAAATGAGGTCGCCGATCCAACATGAGAGACTTCCTTTACCTCCTCATATGAAGTTGGATCCGGTGTGGGATGACAATGGAGTGATGTGGGTGCCATATCATTCAACAGTGCAACCTTCGTTCCATACTGGCAGGGAAGTTCCAAGAAGACATGTGCAGGACAGGATTGTCCATCCCGGTCATGACCGATCGGCTTTCTGCCAATCTGGTCGTAGTCACTAGTCACAGGTGGTGAGACCGCCTACTACAGGCGGTCAGACCGGCCGTCACGGTCAACTACCATCCTCCGAGGAAGATTTATCGACCCAAGAAGAAGGAGGAGCTGCAGAACATGGAGGCAGGACTACTGAGTTCGATATCATTCAAGTTGGGACCATGGATGTTCCTATTGAGAAAAGTCTGGCTATGAAGCCGACTTCCAATGAAAAAGTTGTAGAGGATTAGGGGTCTAGTGCTGGCAAGTCTCAGCATTTTTTTTCCGATATGGTGTCCTGAAGGTTTGACTCGTACACAGAGAACGAAGCTTCAGAGACTCCATTTTTGGGAGAGGCAAGAGCAAGAGTTGGAGAATCAGAGGGATGAATTCTTCAACCAGAGCAGGCCCATGATTCCCCAGAAGAAAGAGTGGAAGCCGAAGGAGGACTCACATGCGGTCCAACCGGCTGCATAGGCGCAATGGCGGAGCGTAGTGAAAACTCAAGGGGGGGGGGCAATTTCATGCTAGCAAGGACGAATCAATAGTTGCACAATGTTTTCTCCTCTAAACATAAAACGGACACACAATTTAACATTCTATATTATAATCCGTAAAGCTAATAATTAACATACTGAGCATAGGAAAAGGTAGTAAAATAAATAGACTATGAAAAATCTATAAATGGACACACAATCACCAGGTATGTGAAAGCTATAAGATAGTAAAATACTGACTATGCTTAACACATCGGGGTAATATGCCAATATCTGCTCATGTTTGTTGTGCCCTTGTCTTTGAAGGAAATGGATAGTTTCCACATTGATTATATATGATAGCATGTACTAAGAGTTCACAAATTTAGTGATTATTTGATGTGGCAAGATGAGCTATATACATATGCTAATTAGACATGCTAATAGTTTTTTAGGCAAAGACATGCTAATAGTTGAGTGTATCTAGATGCATGTATATAAGCTCTAGATTCTAGTTAATCAACAAATGTCTAGTAATGCTATGAGGATATAAGTAGACAAGCAAGCAGCAAAGTATCAATGAAGATGTGCAGTAGAGCGTTGAATGCATGCAGAAATGGATCTGTTCTCTAAATAAGAGTCAATGCATGCATGCAACAGCCATAGAGTAAAGAAATCCTTTGAAATTTCATCAGGCAAAGGGGGGGCCGGAGCCCTCTATGGGCCCAATGAGGCTCCGCCATTGCATAGGCGGTCTAGACCACCTGTCACTCAGAACCGACGGCCCAGGCGGTCAGCCTGGTTGACACAGAAGCGCCCGGTATTCCTTCTTCTGATCTTTTGACCTGTGACAACAAGTTATCATTGGTTCCCACTGCTGAGGACGATGAAGAACTTGTTGATTATAGTTCTTCCCTAGAGTTCATGAATCTTAATGTGAATGTGCTTCATATGTCAATGAATGGAGACATGCTTTCTGAGGAGGAGGTTCCCATCTTGATTTTGGTCCCAAGGAAGTGATATTTCAGAAGCCTAAAGCTAGAGATAATCACTTGAAGACTTTAAATTTGAAGGGACATATCAATGGCAAGTCAATCTCACGGATGTTGGTCGTTGGAGGGGCGATTGTGAATTTAATGCCCTATTCTTTGTACAAAAAGCTTGGAGGTTTAGATTCGAAGCTGATCAAGACCAACATGACCGTCAGCGGCATTAGTGGAGGAGAACCTATTGGTGCTAAGGGTGTGATTTCTATGGAGCTTACTATTGGAAGCAAGACTTTGGCTACTGCGTTCTTCGTCGCTGAGACTCAAGCTAACTTTAGTTTAATCTTGGGTCGTGATTGGATTCAAGCAAACCAATGCATTCCTCCTACTTTCCATCAATGCTTGATTCAGTGGGTAGATGATGATGTAGAGGTTGTGCATGGTGATACTTCTACTTGTGGTGCTTTAGCTGATAGCTCTTTGATTGGCATTCATGATGATGTTAAATGTTTGTCCGGCTTAGATCTTTCTGAGTTTGAGTTTATTAGCTGTACTAAGAATGAGTCTGTTACTATTGTCATAAAGCCGATGAACAATTGGCTGAACCATCTCATGTGATTTAATGGATGAGAATCTGGAGTGGTTGCTGCAGAGACTTGAGCACTATCGGTCGCATCAAAACAGTGTGAAGCTATTGAAGACTTTGATGGTACAAGCAAGCTAGGATGTGGTTTTATGTCGGCTGATCCTCTTGAGGAAGTAGACATTGGTGATGGTTCTATGCCTAGGCCGACTTTTGTCAATAAGAATTTCGATCCTGCTTTTAAGTCTGAATTAATAAAATTGTTAAAGGAGTATGTCGATAGATTTTCTTGGAATTATCATGAAATGACAGGTTTAAGCCGAGAGCTTGTTGAGCATTGGTTGCCTATTAAATCTGGTTTTAGGCCTTATAAACAACCTACTAGGCGTTTTAATCCTTAAATTTATGACCGAGTTAAAGAAGAAATAAATCGGTTATTAGAAGCAAAGTTTATATGACCTTGTCGATATGCTGATTGGATTTCTAATATTGTGCCCGTGGAGAAGAAAGTAACAAGTAAGATTAGAGTTTGTATTGATTTTAGAAATCTTAATTGTGCTACTCTTAAATATGAATATCCTATGCCAATAGCCGATATGCTTATCGATGCTGATTAGTTTTCTTGATGGTAACACTGGTTACAATCAAATATTTATGGCCGAAGAGGATATATCCAAAACGGCTTTCGTATGTCTAGGCTTTGTTGGTTTATTTGAGTGGATTGTTATGACGTTTGGTTTGAAGAATGCCGGTGCTACTTATCAAAGGGCAATGAATTTGATTTTCCATGATTTGCTTGGTATTATCTTGGAAGTTTATATTGGCTGGAAGTGATTCTCATTTGGCTGATTTAAGACTTGCATTTGAAAGAATGCGCCGGTATGGTTTGAAGATGAATCCACTCAAGTGTGTTTTTGGTGTATCGGCTTGGAAGTGTTTGGGCCTCATAGTTCATGAGAATGCATAGAGATTGATCAGAAAAAGGCTGATGCTATTGACAAGTTGCAAGTGCCTAGCTCTAAGAAGGAGTTGCAAAAATTCCTGGGCAAGGTGAATTATTTGAGAAGATTTATTTGAAATTTGTCAGAAAAGGTGAATGCTTTTACTCCTTTGCTTCGATTGAAAGATGATGCTTAATTTACTTGGGGGGCAAAACAACAAGAGGCGTTTGATGATATCAAGCATTATTTATCTTCGCCTCTGGTTCTTCGGGCACCTAGGAGAGGGGTTCCTTTCAAATTATATATTGCGACCGAAGAAAGTATTATTGGAGTTGTTTTGATCGAAGAGACCAAAGAAAAGTAATATATTATTGCATATGCAAGTAGAAGACTGTTGGACGCCGAAACAAGGTATACTTTTATTGAAAAGTTATGCTTGTCATTATATAAGGGGCAATTGCGTTCTTACCCTCTGTTTTCATCTTCAATTGTGATTTTACCCCAACTTTTCTTCACTTTGTGTTTTTACCCCTGCTATTCGAAAACGAAGTCTCATTTCACCCCTACTCCATCAACAGCACATTACGGTGTTAAAAAAGACAACTTTGCCCTTGCGAATATACCCCTACTTTTTTAACTTTATGAATATACCCATGTTTGACATTTACTTTCAGCAGCATTTCGCTATGAATTTGAAAAAGAATTTGACAAAATCCGTACTGCATGACAAAGCTTCATAATATGTGGGTCCCACAACAAAAATTCAGCAAGCCAAACGAATCTATATCAGTACTAAGCTAGAGAATGACATGTGTACCAGCAAAATTAACACTAGACGTGTGGCAGAACCATATTTTTTCACGCCACTGGCACATCTCATCTTTATGACACACTTATCTGTGCTCTCTCTCCTCCACTATGTTTCCCTCATCTGGTCTCTCTCTGGTTCCCTCATCTTGAAGCAAGTGAAGCATCCAGTCACCTCTTATCTCCGTTCAGTTCGACGGAGGCAAGATCTGTAGGAAATGGAGTTCGGCATTGACCTTCCATGGTGGTCAAGGAGGTACGCCATCGGTCAGCGGAGATGACAGAGGAGGTCGATTGACCTGGAGAGGAAACTGATACCCGCTCGTGCCCTGGCCGCATGTGCGCGCGAGCGACTGCGCTCGCCTGCATCGGAGCCAGACGCGCCGCCGGGTGAGCCCGCGGTTCCCCGAGATTGACGCGCTTGCCATAGATCCCCACCACCCATGCTGCGTCCCTCCCAGCCACCACCCCTAGCCCATCGTCGCTGCCCCAGGCTCGCCGCCGCTACAGTGTAACACCCCGTCTCCCAAGGCCGCACCGCCCAGCCCTTCCGTGGGGGCGGGCACGCGTACACATAGCACCCTGCTTACACTTTCGTCCTCGCTTCGTGTAAAAGGGTCAATCCGAAGGTGCTATGGCTGGGGGACAAAGGCTTATAAGTTGGTTCCACCCTCTCTAAACTAGCAAGGTGGTACTAAACATGCGCACACCACGCTCATGGGCCACTATGGGCCATATCAACTTGGGCCGGGTGTCACAATACACCCCCCTCAAAGAACCCGACGTCCTCGTCGGTCCAACTCACCCGTCCAGTGCCGACCCATATGCCGTGTGTCCTACCCGGCCCACACGCGCCATATGTCCGCACACTGACCCGAGCAAATGTCCAGGAACGTTCCCTCTTAGCGCACGACCGTACGTCCAGTGCCGACCCATATGCCATGCCGTGTGTCCTAACCGGCACACACGCGCCATGCGCCCTATGTCCGCACACTGACCCGTAAGCGCAACCACGAGGGTCGGCTCTGATACCATTTGTAACACCCCGTCTCCCAAGGCCGCACCGCCCAGCCCTTCCGTGGGGGCGGAAACGCGTACACATAGCACCCTGCTTACACTTTTGTCCTCGCTTCGTGTAAAAGGGTCAACCCGAAGGTGCTATGGCTAGGGGACAAAGGCTTATAAGTTGGTTCCACCCTCTCTAAACTAGCAAGGTGGTACTAAACATGCGCACACCACGCTCATGGGCCACTATGGGTCATATCAACTTGGGCCGGGTGTCACATACAGGGGCGTATCGGGTGGGAGAAAGAGATAAGAGAGAGAATTTGGGGTTGGGGAGAAGAGATAATGGATAAGGGGTAGTCTTGTCACTTCCCAGGTTTTTGCTATTTTTTAATTGGTTTATTTGGTCTGTATCTAACGGTGTTAAAAGTAGGGTTAAATGGAGGCTTCATATCTATAAAATGGTGGTAAAAACACAAAGTCATAAAAAGTGAGGGTAAAATCACAATTGAGGTTCAGAGTGAGGGTAAAAACACAATAATCCCATTATATAATGCTTGTAAAAAGTTGAGGCATTATTTATTACTAAATACTTGCATAGCTGCTAGTCAGGCTGACATAATTAAATATATGTTGCATAGACCTATACTAAGTGGTGGAATCGACAAATGAGCTTATGCTTTGATTGAATATGATTTAGTCTTTGAGCCATTGAAATCTATGAAACGACAAATCGTTGCCAATTTTATTGTTGAATATAGGATCGATGAGCATCTTGATTTAGATGTCGGCTATAACACTTTTACTCCATAGAAATTGCATTTTGATGGATCGGTTTGTAGAAGTGGTTGCGGAGTTGGTGTTATTCTTATATCACCAAACGGTGTTGTTTTTGAAGGTCTTAACTGGATCATAAATGCACAAAAAATCAAACCGAATATGAAGCTTTATTATTCGGGTTGGAAATTTCACTTGACATGGGAGTAAAACATGTGGAAGCATATGGTGATTCTCTATTGGTGGTGCAGCAAGTATCTAGGTTTGTCAATGCTTAGATGGGGTTTTAAATGCTTATCTTGATAAATGCTTAGATATTATAACTTGCTTCGATAAATTTGTGATTTATCATGTGCCAAGAGAAGAGAATCCTGAAGCTAATGCGTTGGCACAACAAGCATCAAGCTATAATATTCAGAAAAAGAAATTTTCCTGAAAAGAGGCCAATGTTTCGTGAAGCCGACGTTTCTGCTATGGAACAGGCTGTTCGACCGCCTGTTACAGCCGGTCTGACCGGCTCAGCCGGTCTAACCGCCAATACAGGCGGTCTGACCGCCTGCACCTCTGAAAACACCGATTTGGTTGTTAATGATTTTCAGTCTATTGTGGCCGATGCTGGTGATTGTTGGGAGCCTCTGGTTCAACCGCCTGTCACAGCCGGTCCAATCGGCACGGCCGGTCTAACCGCCTGTACCTCTGAAAATAGCGATTCGACTGTTAATGATTCCCAATCTGTTGAGGTCGATGTTGGTGATTTGAGGAAGCCTCTGGTGGAGTATTTGCAGGATACTACCTGGTTTTCAAGTTTACTTTGGTTGATGCTGAACTATATCGTCGGACAACAGATGGCTTGCTTTTGAAATGTTTTGATCCTGACCAAGATAGGTTGGCTATGACAGAGGTTCATGAAGGAATTTGTGGTATACATCAATCGGCTCGTATGATGAAGTGGCTCCTTAGGCGGGCTTGTTTTTATTGGTCTACAATGATAGCCGATTGTTTTCGTTACTACATAGGATGTGAAGAGTGTCAAAAGTTCGGGGATATTCAGTTAGCACCTGCTGCGTTGATACATCCAATCATTAAACCTTGGCCCTTTAGAGGATGGGGTTTAGATTTTGTTGGTAAGATTCATCCTCCGTCATCCAAGGGTCATTGTTTTATGATTGTGGCTACTGATTATTTTAAAGCGGACTAAAGCGGTTCCCCTCAAGAACATGATACATCGAGACGTGATTGCGTTAATTATTGAGCATATTTTACATAAATTTGGGATTCCTCAAACATTGACGACGGATTAAGGAACGTCGTTTATATCTAAGGAGGTACGTGAGTTTGTTGAATCCTATGATATTAAGTTGCTCAGTTCATCTCCATATTACACTCAAGCTAATGGTCAACCCGAGTCTAGCAACAAAATTGTGATCAAGCTTATAAAGAAGAAGATTGAAGATCATCCTAAGAGGTGGCATGAAGTGTTATCTTGAGCTTTATGGGCGCATAGGATTTCTAGACATGGTGCTACCAAGGTTACTCCATTTGAGCTCGTCTATGGTCAAGAGGTCGTTTTGCCCGTTGAGGTGAATCCGGCTGCTTATAGATTGGCTAAGCAAAATGATCTTGATGCCAGCACATATTGTGCTTGGATGATGAATAATATTGATGAAGTGACCGACAAGCGTTTGGAGGCCTTGGAGGAGATCGAGAAAGATAATAGAAGAGTAGCTCAAGCATATAATAAAAAAGGTAAAAGTTAAGTCCCTTCAAGTTGATGATTTGGTTTGGACAACTATTCTACCTATAGGAACGAAGAGCAAAAAGTTTGGCAAATGGTCACTAAGTTGGGAACGTTTGTTCTAGGAATTCCTATATGTTGGAGACTTTGCAAGGATTTCAGTTACCAAGGGCACTCAATGGGAAATACTTGAAGAAGTATTACCCAAGTGTTTGGCAACATGCTTGAAAGGATATGGCCGATATGTGATATCGCCCTTAGGGAAAAAATGACCGACAATAGAGGGTCACCCTTAGTCCGAATAAATGTTTTATGGTAAGCAAAGCTTTACCAAAAAAATAGGGGGGCATATGTTGATGGCAAG
Source organism: Digitaria exilis (assembly GCA_015342445.1). Lineage (NCBI taxonomy): Eukaryota > Viridiplantae > Streptophyta > Magnoliopsida > Poales > Poaceae > Digitaria > Digitaria exilis. The sequence goes on from JACEFO010002424.1 coordinate 87,204, forward strand.
AAAATAGCTTAAAGTCGATCAGGCTAAGACAGCCGGTCTAGACCGCCTGTGACATGCGGTTAAACCGGCTGGGCCTTGTAGCCGATCTGGCTATGTGCCAGGTGGTCTAACCGCCTGTCCCCGAGTCAGAGTAGAATTGGAGTTTTTCACGTTTTTAGATCTGTACGAGGACTTCCTTGCGGGGCAAGACATCCCCACCCTATAAATATAAGAGGTCGTTTCCGATTAAGGACCTCCACCTAATCGTATATTCAACTTCTTCTACTTTTTCTTCAAACCCTAGCTTTTCCAACCCCTTTTGCTTTCCTTCTTCGTCTATACGACGTTTCGGGACGTTCTAAGTGGCCTTGCCGACCTTAGAACAACCCTAGGTTCGCAGCCTCCGACAGGGTCCCTCCCGATGTTGTGATTGTAGGCTTTCGTGGTGCCTCTGTTACAGGCGGTCTAGACCGGCCGTTGCAGGCGGTCTGATCGGCTACATCCAGTAGGCCGTAGGTCCGGCGAGGAGATTTCGACGACCACGCTATCTAGCGCTTTTGTGTGTTCACCAGAAGTGCGTCAACACTTTGCCTAATAAAGAGCTAAGTGCTATACAAAAAACATATGCTATTTTAATTACAACACACTTTGTTGCTACAATATAATTGTGGTTGTGATTATGGATGCGTATGTTTACAATAAGTTTTGCAAAGCCGTTCTTGGGTATAGACCCACATTATGCATTGTTTCGTCACCTGTTCCGAGTGAAGCTATCAATCTCGTCCGCCGTCATCCAGCCGCCAAGAAATAGCTCTCGAGCTCCACGAGAAGTTGAGGAAGCATCTCGGCCAAACTTCGCATCATCTTGCCCTGTCTCGCGTCCGCCCGAACTCGCCGGTGTCCGCAAGCCGCCTCCGTCTCGAAAACCTCGAACCCGACCACCCAAATCGAATCCCCACCTTCTCCTTTCTCTCTAGGTCTTTGAATCACTCGAAACGGTCCATCCTAGCACCAGATATGCTCAACGCCAGCGAACTTCTGATGAAGGACCACCGCAAGTGCCAACTCCAGCGAGCCCCAACGCCTTGATCTATCCCTCACCGTCGTATTCAAAACCTAGGGCTCAGATCTAAAGCGGAGAACTGGTATGAGCCCGGTCCACCGTGGACCCGTGGACCGCGGTCTACGGCCGATCCACGGCACAGTAACCCGTGACATCAGCTGACGTCAGCCCTCAGCCTCTACCATGACAATTTTGCAAACTAGCCCCTGCCTTTTTGCGAAATCAACCCGCAGTCCAATGTAGTTCAAAAATATTTATGGTTTAGTCCTTTTTCTTTTGTTTTAGCCCCTGAGCTTTTGAAAAATAGTAGTGTAACACCTCTGGTGTTTAAATATGTTTTGGACAATCAAGAGAGGGAATTTAAACTTAATTAAAGACTTAATGAACCTTGAAAAGAAATCATCACCAAAGAACTTTTCAAAGACCCTAAGTACTTGACATACACTTGATATGAGCTGCCAGGTACTTGCACATGTTAATAGTCATGACAAAAGGCACCATGTCAATACCTTTTGTACATGTCAAACAATTTCACTTAAATGCTCCCAATCATTTTTTAAAGGTATAAATATGAGATGGAAAACACAAGGTCAGACACCCTTTTTAAAGAAGCTCACCTTGGGCTATAAATAAAATAATATTTAGAGTGTTCCTAATGGTCTTTAGTAAATAATTGTTAATGATTTATTGTTAGGGTTAAACACTTGGACTAATAAAGCTTGCAATTCTAATCATAGCCTTCATGTGGCAATCTTCTGGTTTTAGAAATAAAATGAGATTTTGTTCACAACATGAGCTTTCATACAATACAAAGGTTGTAGTTTTTTTTATTAGGATAAATCCATCAAGGTGACATCTCTGATTTTTTAACTCACAACAATAATGGAGGGTTAAACTAATGCCAAAAGAACCTTAGAAATCAAATTTATATCTAAGCTTGCAAATAATTAAAATACAAAGGATGTGAACTAATTAATACTTTAATATATGTCAAGTTGTTAATGACATAGTTAAAGTTGAGCACATAAAATAAATAAGCTTTTAACCTCCATGTATATGTCCATGTCTTAACTTTAAGTTAAAATAAGATTTTTACTCCCAAAATAAAAGGAGGTAGGACTTTAAATTGAAAACTCTCTTTGAGTATCATACCTCTTATGTTTAGTGACACTGATGAAGGGTTTAAGAAAGGAAGGAGAGGTTAAAAAAATAATTAATAAAAGGAATTTGGAAGATAAGGCAAAACAATTGAAAGGAAGTTATGATTTTACCAACCTATTGAAAAAGGGTGAAAACTTGGACTAACACTATAGAATGAGGAAGTTAATTAAAACTTGAATTTTGGTCTTACGAAGACGGATTAGTATGCAAAATAAGGCACCTTCCCTTTACCACATTGTTCCAAAAAGCTTTGTAAGCAATTCACATTGTGGAAATTGAAATTGGAATAAAATTATGACTTGTAAAGAAAGTCCAAATTTTTCTAATATAACTTTGATATTTGATAAAAGACTAGGTCGCAAATGCTGAATTTACATCTTTTTCCCCATATTTTTGGAGTTCAAATGTTAGGGCTAAGAATTGATGTCAAATTCAAATTCAAACCTTTTTGAATTTAAATTCTATCCCAGCAAACATTAATTGCTTTTTTGGATTTCCATAATAAACTAGATGTTCTAAGCTTTCCAAAATGTATTTAATTGCAAAATTTGGATTTCGGGAACTATTTCTTTTGGAGCAAAACTTTTAGATAGGAACTCAATTTATCTATCTCACTTACAGCCTGACCCCACCTGTCAGCCTCCTTCTTTCTCCTCACGGTCTCTCTCTTGTGCCCGATTGGGCAGAACCGGCGGTGGCGCCAGAGGCCACTGGCCGCCCATGGCTCCTGCTCCTCCCTTGCCCGGGCAAAAGCTCACTTCTACCCCTCCTTCTCCTCCTCTATTTAAGCCCGGAACCGGCATTCCAAACCCTAGCCTCCCTCTCTTTCCTCTCCAGGCCGCCACCACCATTGATGTCCAAGCCGAGCTTGCCTCCCCGCGTCCTGCTGCCCCACGGCCTCCACCAAGCCGCCCCACTCCTTCTCCTCCACCCAAGGAAGCTCCTCAGCCACCCAGCCGCCGCGGACTCCACCTGCAGCGCCGCCGCCATGGCAGCCATGGAGCTCGCCGCCGCCCCCTTCCCAGCCTCCAATCCCCCTGTCCAAGGTGGGGAATGGAAAGCCCACATCGCGGTGATGCTCCCCGTGCCCTTGCCGCTCGCCAAGACCTCGCCGGTGGCAAGGATTTCGCCGTCAATGGCCGGCCAGGGGTCTCCTTTCATCTTCTTCCTTTTTCAGGGTTCCCAATGAAAGATTCCAGGGGCTTAGATGTGATGTTTTGAAAAGTTCCAGGGGCTAGATCGAAATATGGAACTTCAGATCTAGGGTAACAGCTGTGAACTTGTAAATTCAATTTATAATCGTAGAAAAATCAGAAAAATGCAAACCAAAAATATTTGTACTCCTGGTGATGTCTATTGTATTCCCTTCACAGCATGTGTCTGTTTTTGTTGCTTGGTTCAGCCTATAAAAATTAAACTTTGAAAATGAACTTTTGTGCATAACTCCTAAACTACAGCAGCTATGAATGTGATATTTGGATAAGTTGTTACTCTTGTTACAGCTGCTTTACAGTATCAATCTTGCACTGAGATATATTTTCTAGCTCCAGATATAAATTGTTTATTTTGTCTCAGCTGAAACTTTGTTCGAATTTTAGTAATTAATTCCTTAAACAACAATTATCCAATTTTGTACAGAAGTGTATTCATGTTACCAATTAGCTTAGAAAAATACCAAACCCCATGTTAAGATTTGGCAACCTGCTTAAATAAATTAGAGTATGAAAATAAGATAGCATTTCTTTAGCCCATGTTTGCTACTAAAACTGAGTACCCACTTGATAGATGAACTAAACATGACTTCATTTTGCTCCTATAAATAGTTCACTCTATTTTGATGTGTATTTATTTTCTAGGATTTAATTTTATTTCCTAGTGGCTGGAATTGCACTAATACTAGTAATAACATTTGCTGAATAAAATAATTTCCTTTTCTATAGAAAACAAATAAAATTGATGGCCTGAGTTAAAAATTAGGTTTCACCACAAAGTAGAATCATAATATTTGAGCCACAAATAGGAGTTTTAAATCATGCTTAATTAAGAAAATGAAGCACAATTCTTTATAATAGGCACATGTATATAAATATTGCTAGATATTTAAGGTGATCCAAAAACGGAACTGAGTCAATAAATGAGGAAATAAATTTGTGGTTTTTGTATATGTACACAATCACCATCAGAGGAAAAAGAAGAATAAGCATAAAACCCACCCTTTCCTTATGAAGAGATAGTTTAGTAAAAATCTTTGTCTAGGTGAATATGGCAACATGTTCATCATGAAAATTTTTCTTGTGAATAGAGTAACTTGAAATTAATTTAAATATTATGCATGTGCATCTCTTATAGATCCCGGAACGTGCGTACTCATCCTGGAATCCGATGGATGACCGCAAGGACGGAAGAACACTATTAAAGCAAGTCAATCTAACCCCACCTTAGCCCAAGCTATGAGCTGAGCACGAAGGCAAGCCCCGGAGCATAACCTAACTTTAAAGTTATTGCAACTATGAATTATCTATGTTTGTTCATTTACGTTTCAAGGAGTTGTTTAAATACCCTAGTTGCATACTTCTAGTACCTATGTCTTGCAATACTCGAATGATAGGGTCGATAGTGCAATGCTTTAGGACCGTTACAAGTCGAGTGATTTCCTGCCACTCGCGAGACATAGGAGTTGCTTGTATTTACTTATGTTGGAATCATAAGGATGGACGGATGAGATGGTATGTGTAGATCTCCCGTCCGTGTATGATAATTGGTTTAAGGTCGGAACGTGTGGTTCTGTGTGTCAAGTTTTTGAACGTACCACGCACATGCCGACCTATGGGAACCGGTAAGCCCGGTACTTGCTTGATACAGCTAGGACCGATAGCCTGCATTCCTTGGAAATATATTCTCCCTTGCTGTACACATGCGTGAGATCGGCCGGCTTTAGTCCGCGAGTATCCGATAACCTTGTATCCTAAGGGAGTGGGAGTTGGTTCCGAATTGTGGATTGACGGGAAAGGTTGGGTACTGCTTGTGCCTTTTATGGCAAGCATTATCCGTGTGTGTTGGGTTTCCTTGGCCAGGTAGTGAAATTCGGTTCGAACTGTCCGCTTCTCGCAGTTAATGAGACTGCTTGACCGCTATGCTTCATTGAGTAACAAGTGAAACTATGAGAATGATGAACTTGTTGTATGTACTAAATTGTATGCTTAGAAAGGTTGCTCATCTAGAATGGTTAAAACTACTAGAACCTGATGCTAAAATAATGAAAGTAAGGACCCACTCTTAGCTGCTTTATAGCAAAACAAACCCACCAGCCAAAAGCCTCTCATGTCTAGGAGTTGGTGATGTAGTTTTCATCCGACGGGTAAGCCTTGCTGAGTATTAGTATATTCAGCCTTGCTTCTGGCTATTATTTCAGGTACTACTTTGGATGAGGCGGTGAATTCTGTCACTTGGCCTGCCCAGGTTCCTCCTGGCTGGCATGTCGAGTGGGTTCCGTCCTCTTCCGAGGATCCTGAGGAGTAGCACCATGGATGGCTTCATTGTGGTGTTGCTATATATCGTCGATTAGTTTATTTCCGCTGCTTTGAACTCTTGTACTTTATTTAAATTTCAGACTTGGTTTGTAATAACTTGATGAGACTATTTATGTTAAGTTGAACTTGTGGAATGTTGTAATTTCTAGGACTCACCTTCGTGTGGGCGCGCGTGTTGTTTCGATCGTGTAAGTACGTGGTTAATCGGGTATAATCCGACGACGCTCCAGCTTATTCCGGATTAAGTGCCTGACTACTTGGTTAGTGGTCCGTGGGTACTTAACTTGGAATAATTTTGGAGTGGTCCGCCATAGCTGGTATCAGAGCCGACCCTCGCGGTTTTACGGGCGCGTTCGGGTCAGTTGTGCGGGCATGGTGCGCATGACGCGTGGGCCCTGTGTGGACACGGTATGGCACATGCGCCGGCACTGGATGCACGGACGTGGCCGGAGGGGATGTTCTTGGCTTAGGGTTGACCGACGAGGATGTCGGTCTCCTAAGAGGGGGTGAGTGTAACACCCCGCCCAGGGCTTAATAGGATTGATAAGGATACTCATAGCAACTTCTGTTCCGGAAGTTCATCCCGAAAGCTCTGAGGTTAAGCGTGCTTGGCCCGGAGCAATCTCAGGATGGTTGACCGACCGGGAAGTCATTCCCGGGTGCGCATGAGTGAGGACAAAGTGCGCAGAAAAGACATGTCTTGGTCTGTGGGGACATTCTTGGGATTCTAGAGAGCTGCCAGGGTAGACGGGCCCGGCCCAGAGTGGCGGGACGTTAAAGCTGGCATCAGAGCTGAAACATGCACACTAGAAAGAGCAACATACCTTAAAACAAATATTTTTGAATTAAAAATTGCCAACCCTTGCTTCCGCCGCGTACTTGCGACGGAATGCTATCCATAGGACCGCTAAGGATTATCTATAGAGCATGAAGCCTATGTGGGTTAAGGGATCACAGTATGATAGGTTGCTAAATATATATTATACTGACTTCCAGCACATTACGGTGATTGCTGTAACGTACCACGGCACTATATGAAAATATAGTGGCAGCACATAGTCAATACTCTATTGGATGGCGTATGAAACTAGAGTAGCATGGTGGGCGCAAGGTACGACGATTGCTGTAGCGTACCACAGCATCATATGCAAATATGATGATGGCACAAAGTCAATACGCTATTTCATAAGCGTATGAAATTGTCAATATGTTGCTTTGGTAACATATGAAGCATTGCCCGTTCAATGTTGAACGTTCGGGTGCCACCACTATAGTGGGTGGTAATGTATGGGAACGCTTTTGTGAGTGCTGGCACGGGAGGTTAATTGTAAAATACTCTGGAATGGAATTTTCTACAGGTACGCTAACCATAATTCGTAAGTTTAACGGTTAGAAAAAGTCGGCTAGTTAATATAGGGAGAGACGAATATTGTCTTGCCACCGGCACTAACTCCATAGACCAAAGTTTATTGGTATGTGTGTTTGGTGAGAATGAATAGGTCGCTCATGCATTCTCAGAAACTCTATTAAATCATGTTGTATGATCATTGAACTACCCGTCACAAAAGTTTGAATAATATCCTGGAATTGTGTTGAAACTCTGCTGAAAACAGTCCGGTTGCAATCATTAAATTCAAGCCTGAAAACGTGGTCAAATGCAACAATGCTCAATATAAAAGTTGTTTGAAATGTTATCTAGTTCCTACTGCCGAAATCTTAGAGCATTTATGGAGTAGAACTTGAGTTATGCTTAAAATAGTAACCCCCTGTCTGCTGGAATTTTCTGAGAACAACAAGTTAGAAATTGGATTTTTACACCCTCTTAAAAGCAGTTTCTGCCAGAGACTTAAAAATGAAAGTTGTCATAAATGTTGTCTAGTTTATGCTGTAAAAAGTTCCACAAATTTGGTTCATTCAATTAAAAGTTATGCTCAAAATACCAACTCCCTGTCTGCTGGAATTTCAGCAGAGAGTTAATTAAAAGATTGGGGTTTTGCACCAGCTAGATCACTTGTTCTGTTTTTGTGTTGAACTAAAAAGTTGTTGGAAATTATCTAAACTGTATTCTGGTCAAGTTGGGTAATGTTTGGGCTTATAGAATTTGAGATATGATATTTTTCCTACTCTGACCAGAATTTCTTGTTTATATTGAAGTGTGCTAAATAACTGGCAAACTTTCATCCTCTTTGGATAAGCGAAACTGGAAATTTTGAGCATAGCTAGTACAAAACTCTAAGGTTTGACACCTATTGCAGTCACTTTTAGTTATTCCACATAATACCAACCTTGTAAGAAACATGCAAAGAATATACTGGTCAGGTTTGCGAATTTTTGTATTACTCATATTGAAATTAAGAAACCTGAAGTTGCAGTTAAAAATTTTGGACTCATATTATTCCCTTTCATAGACTACTAGTAGGATGTCTGTCAAATTAATTACCCCCTTGGTGATGATGTTTCTGGGCTAAATGATGGAGGGAAATTCACAAGTTTCAGCCCCAAAAGAATAAGAAAACTAGATTAATAGGTAAAGTTTTATGGCCGGCCTGCTTGAAATCCCACAAAAATTGGGACGTCTAAATGGGATCTTTCGACCTACTTAATCTCTGGCTCAGACTTTGACATAAATAGAAAAGTTATAACTTACTAAGTTTCATACATCCTGACTGAAGATTAGTAGTTTGAGTGTTGGAGCTTAGAACTACGAAGTTTCTCCTATAACACTTGTGCTGTCGTGAAATAGGTTCAAGCTCCAAAATCTTTCACACATGCCCTGCCCTCTTACAATTATTTCCAAGCAAGGAAGTATTGACAAATTTACTTCAATCTCTTTGGTCCAACCCTTTTTGTTCTCTTGTTCCTCTTATGTAATAGGAGGATATATAGACCTAAGTTTAGCCTGTGTATGCACTTTCGACATGAGCATTGATGTAGTCTACTAGTATAATGTTGTGATCCAAACCTCAAATGCAGGAAGGCTATGTGGTATTTATGTGATGACCGAAACCAACGATGGACATGTCCCTCCTTACATTAAGGATGAGTTAACATTTAACCCTTTCTACCTCCTTTATTGTTGTTTTCGTGCACTCTAAATTCATACCTTGATTAAAGAGTTTTCACTAGCTCTCTCATGCCTACACTATTTTGATCACTTAGCTTTCCTTGGCATTGATACCTTATACTGCATTACCTTGACTTGTCGATCCTTGGATCCCTTGCTCCTGTTCTTGCTCAAGAAAATATAAATAAATGAATAGAATACACAAAATTAGGTGAATGTCACTTTTCTATGCATAATCAGTTATAGATACAATATGCATTTTAATTCCTTTATAAGTAATTCATGCGCATGGGAATTGCATACCATTAACATGTCGTTTTGCACCAGGATAACCTTTTAAGTGGCTATGAGAGTGCACATCATAATTCACCATTGCTTTCTGTCTCCCTCTTGGTGTCAATTGGGTTGTCCCCTCTAAATTTTCTTGTGGTGCTGTAATTCCTAACCTATGGTGCCATGATGGAACCTAGGATCTCATGTGTGCTGCAGTCACATGCTCGGTATGTGTGAATATGACCCACGAAAACCTTTATTCTACAACCCAAATCGATACTTCCTTACTCTCACAAGTTGTTCCGCAATAATGAGTTTTAATTGTGTGATGTGAGGTACACTAACTTGCATCATGACATGTACATCATACTCTCATAAGCATATGCACCATACGCTTATGTACATGTGTATCATATCATGTGCACCTCATCATGAACATGCCTTGTATACCATGGTAAAGTGCATGAGTTTGCAATTTGACAATTAGGATAAAAATTTGAGCAAGAATTTTCCAAAATTCCCATACCACACCACCTTTTCTATGTGTATTCCCTCATTGCCATAAGCAAATCTTTTATTGCCCCATCCTTGTTGTTCCTTTTAGGTCATCTTAGAATTTGGGTAGCAACCCCATGTAACGTCATGCCATGATCGTTTAGTATGATGTCGGCTAGTTTTAAAAATCTATTAGGCACTCTTGTCTTCTCATAACCTCGTTGTTGATTAACCCTCCCTTTTCTCTTAGGAAAACGCTAAGGAGTTTATTCCTTGTTCTTGTTGATACAAAGATGGGTAGATCATCATTTAATTAAGACTTCCAGTTGGTTAAGCATCCTGCCCATGACTAACTACAGTCTCAAAGACCACCTTTGCCTCCTTTTCACCGTAGGGTCCCAATGGCCAGTTTGACCCCTCCATATCTGTGCATCGCCTGCATTGTCTTGTTTCATCGGTCCGCATCGTTTTTCTCACTACTGGTCGTCACCCACATGCCCACCACCGTACTGTCGTCCCGTCACCCAGGGCATCCCGATGTCGGCCACTACCATGCCACACACCACCATCACTCCATCACCCTTGCCGGCCCCTACCTCCTGTTGTCGACAAGCCTCTATCGCTGCTCCACTCCGGCTGTCGATAAAAGCAGCCTCTCCAATGGCTACCATCACTCCAAGCCGCTCCACTAGATCCACACAACTCCACCGCTCTCGCTTCTCTCCGGTGGATGGAGGCACCCAAGTCGTCCACCCCCATCGGGCGCACCATTCCATGACAATCAAGCTCCACCTCCACCTCTTTGTGAGGCCACGAGGAAGTTCCCCTATCCGCAACCCACCTTGTCATTTCACCAAGATCCATGGCACCAACCTCACCGAAGAAGGAGTTCGAGCAGAAGTCACCTGATGATTCCGCAAGATTTAAGTCGACGAGCAAGGGCGGATTCGACTTTTCGACACCATCCATGGCTTGCCCTTTCTTTCCCCCGATTGGCCCTGGAGTTCATTGGACAATAGTGGTGTATTACTTTGCCTTGTGTGCAAAATCTTAATGCTCTTAGCTTTCCATATCTACATTCATCGCCCGCTCCCACATGAGCGACGTTGATGTTGTATCAGAGATCTGGTATCAGTTATCATCTTCGAGTTGTGAACCTTGTAGAACTTGGGTGCATTGTATCTGCGTTTCTTTGACCAACACCTCTTTCTTCTAATTAAATGTTCCACCTTTCCTCCCTTTGTGAATCTCAAGACAAGATTCTTTTTAAGGAGGGTAGGCTGTAACACCTCTGGTGTTTAAATATGTTTAGGACAATCAAGAGAGGGAATTTAAACATAATTAAAGACTTTATGAACCTTGAAAAGAAATCATCTCCAAAGAACTTTTCAAAGACCATAAGTACTTGACATACACTTGATATGAGCTGCAAGGTACTTGCACATGTTAATAGTCATGACAAAAGGCACCATGTCAAAACCTTTTGTACATGTCAAACAATTTCACTTAAATGCTCCCAATCATTTTTTTAAAGGTATAAACATGAGATGGAAAACACAAGGTCATCAAGAAGAAGAGGAAGAACTCGGAAATTTCCGCATCGGCAGCTACGATCCAGTGGCGGATCCCAATCCCTAGGCCTTCGATTACGTACTTGATGTGGACGAAGATGATGGATACATCGAAAGGGGGTTGTACCACGTGGAGAGGGAAGTAGCATACTTCAAGGTATGAAACATAAATCAAAAACTTCCTGCAATCTTGGACAAAAATGGCTAATGACCATACCGTGTAGGCTGTTGGTGAGGCACCACGCTAGAAGACCGACTATATTCGCAGAATTTCGTCCTGTAGCCTCGCTGGGTTGGGATCATAGGCCTCAAACAACCAGAAAGAGTTCCTTCATCTAGCGACCTTCAGCCTTATTCAAGATTCTTTCCATCCTCTCCTTGAGCCCATCAAGTATTAAGCCATTGGCTCGCTCGACCTGGCCGTTAGCTCGTGGGTGGGCAACTGAAACATAGCGTACCTCGATACCGCAATCTTTGCAATAATCCCATAACTTACAGCCAGTAAAAGTAGTTCCCAAGTCTGTGATGATTCTGTGAGGTATCCCGAATCGTAAGATTAAGTCTTGGATGAATTGGTGTGACACCCTAAAAATGCCTAAATTAAAATTTAGTAAATAAATGGCTTTATATATTCGAGTGTTCATAATTAATATAGGAAAAATAAAACTTTTGAGAAATTAAAAACAAATATAAGGTTTAGAAACATTATTAATGCATTCATGCTGGTGCATTTCTTATTGTTGAGTTCGAAATTTGATTTGAATTCAAATGAGTGCTTTAAATTGAAAAAAAAAGAATGAATAAAAGAAAAACCTTTCCTTTTCCCCTCTCTTTTTCTCTCTCAAAACAGCCCAGCCGGCCCAGCTCCCTCTCTTTTTCTCCCCTCCGCGCGGCCCAACATCGCTTGCGCAGCAGCCCAGCTAGCGTGGCCCAGCCCAATCGCCACGGCAGACCAGCGCTTTTCCCCATCCCTTTCTCCCTTAAACCGTTAGGTGGGGCCCACTTGTCATCTTCCACCTCCAGCCGCTGACGTGCCGGCCCGCAAGTCATCCCCTACCTCAGTCGCCTGGACGAGCAAGAACCTAGCTCCGCCAGGCGTCACTGACTCGCTGCGCCACCACCTTGCCATCGACGAGAGCCTATCCCAAAGATTCGCACGGAGGTGAGGAAGCTCCACAGCTAGCTCACGCCCGCTCTCCCCCTCTATTCCACCCGCGCGAGCTCGCCGGAGTGGCCGAGCCACCGCCGTTCGTCGCGAGCCGTCACTACCGTGCAAACCTCGCCCCCACCCCCAAATCCTCCTCTCTCTCTCCCAAGCCAAGAATGGCGTCAAACCGAGCTCCCTAGCCCCGTTTTCACCCCTCTCCGGTGAAGTCCCGGCGAGGCGCCGCCGCGAGCGCCAACTCTGGCACGCCCGATCTGTTCTCCACCGCTAGATCACGATGCGACGGCTCCGATCAGATCTCCGAACCGGTATGAACCCGGTTCAATGTGGACCGTGGTCTACGGTCAGTCCACGGCACAGTAGACCGTGACGTCCGCTTTCAGCCGCCGTCATGGCCGTTTTGCAAATTAGTCCCTATCATTTTTGAAAATCAACCTGCAGTCCAGGTCTATTCAAAAGTATTTCCAACTAAGTCCTTTTCCTTTTGTTTTAACCCCTGCACTTTTATAAAATCAAACCCGCCATCCTGAGCTGTAACTTTACCCATAGGCCCTCGAGTTTTTATCCAAAATTATGTTTTGAGCCCTCGGTTTCTTTCAAAACACCCCTGGAAGCCTAAAACTTTCCCCAGCAAGCCCCTAGAACTTGTTTTAAGCGTAGTTTCGTCGTTTTAACTCTGATTTGAGTGATTCTCGCGCTCATGTGTTCATAGTGAAGCGAGTAATAGTTTAAGAGACTTATTTTCATCATTTGTTTATGCTTGGTGTATTGTTCTAATTAAATGCTTTGTTTGCATGTATGTGTGGATGCTTGTGTGGTGATCGATGTGAGTAGTTGACAAGCCGTTCGAGTTTGTCGATGATCCCATTCCCGAGGAGTAGGTGCAGCAGCAGTTCGCTGAGAAAGGCAAGTATAACACAGAAAATCCTTGTTACATATACACCATTTAATCATATGTTCATATACATGTGTCTAATATTGCTATACATTAAGGTTGTTCCTAGCCTTTACCTTATCCCTTGTTTACCCGTTACGCGCTGTAAACAACATTTATTTAATTGTTAATATTGAATTAAAGGTTCACTTTAATGATGGTTAAAAGATGCTTTTTGGCAACATGGTTCGGGGAACTAGAGCATGTGCTTCGTGCTTTTTTCTAGTGTCTCTATAAGGTTTGGTCTAGGGAATTAGAGCATGTGCTTCGTGCTTTGTTCTAATATCTCTCTGTAAGGTCCGGTTCTTAAAGTAGCAACCCAGGAACATGTTTGCCGGCATTGGAACTATAATGGCTCTGGTCTTGGATAATTAGCTTGTACGTCTCTAGCTCGCCAGTAGTTACCGAAAGGCGTATGTGGGGAGCATGGGTGAGAGTATAGTTTGATCCATAGAGGACGGATTTATCCGTTGGCTATGTCTCGTTAGGCAAAGTCTCGTGATGTAAGCGCCCGATGTGCGGCAGCTTCACACGTTGCGATGATTGCGCTATCGCTCTGGACGCCATGGACCCCCTCGCGTTGCGCCCTGAGTGTACGTCAATCTCGATGCCTTGGGTTATGTTGCCTATGTTGAACCAAAACAACTATTGTGCTTGTTAGGGTGTTTTGTGAATGTCCTCGTATCATAAGTTCTTTTGGATTTGTGTGACTAGCGGGTAAAGGGCGAAACCTCTGCAGTGTTAATCTAACATGATAGCCGTGCTCACGGATACGAGCGACCTGGATCCTTTTTTATTAGAAGATGATGTTAGAGGTTGATGTTGGAATATTCTATGATTACATATATCTTTGTTGACACCGGATTTTAATAGGTCACATCGGTGCCAAAAATGAAGCAGAGTTGCAGGATCGGAATTGGAGTTCGGAAGATGGGACAGATCAAATCGGAATCAGAATCCAAAAAAAGGAGTAGCCTGAGTCAGAGCCAGAGTCCGATGAATTGAAGTCGGAGAGAAGGGTGATGGCATAAGGAGTCCTAGAAGGCTACCAGGTTGGGTTTATAGAAGGACCGAAATAAGAGTCGGTTATTTTCTTTAGAGTTTGAGTCGTAAACAGTTGTAAGAGGTCTTTTCTTTTGCGTCAAGTAAGTTTGTCGTAAGCGTTTAGGAAGTCGTAGTCATCAGAGTATAAGTATCGACCCTGCGTGGTCATAGAAGTCTGTACACACCAATATCAAACAAACCTTTACACTTTTTTGCATCTTTCATACATTGTCGACGACTTCATCTTTTTCATTTCACGAGTTCTTCTGGGCACGTCGAGGGTGATCAGATCTCAAGGCTTGCCTATAAGTCCCGTATTACTGAGTAAGATCCAAGCTTTAGCAACCGGCGTATCGCTGTTGCTTCGTTTGGAATTATTCGACAATTATCGAGTAAACATCTAAGCTTTAGTATCGGGCGTATCACTGTTACTTCGTTTAGGTTTTATTCAACCTCTATCCAGCTTAGAATAGGTTTTGATCGGCTGTTATTTATACTTAATTATCGGATCTGATATAGCCGTTTAGATCTATTCTAAGTGTTGCTCTACTTAGCTTGTTAGGTTACGTTTTAGTAATCCCACCCTGCTTTGCATCGGAATCGGCTGATCTAGCCGTTTCTTTATTGTAGATCGGAAACCAGTTCTGATCTGGTCTTCATTGCTAAATCGGAAACCCAGCCGATTTCGCTGTGACACTGACGTCCGATTTTCCGTGTCAATCAACAGGTCAGATTGACTGGCACGCCCTGCATCATCGGCCACAGCTGATTTCGTGTGCTAGCAAGTGAAGGTCTTTCCCGATTTTTGCGTCAACACACTTTTGGCATGCCCAGTGGGACCCGAAAGCTTCAATTATGTCAAGGAAGGAAGCTAGTCGTTCTGACGTTGGACCTCAGAATGTCATTGATACGACTAAAGAAGATCTCACTGATGAGCAGAAAGCTGACATGGCAAGAGGAGTCGAAGATTTTGAACTGTTATGCTTAAAGTCGTTCAGTACTACTAAACGAGGCCAACCTATCAAGAAAACTGAATTTCCATTGCCTCGTGAAGTCAAGATAGCTGAGACACCTGGAATGATACATGAGTTGATAAATGAAGCAGTCCATCATGCTTTTGCAAATCAAGGCAGAGTCTTAGGTAATGAATTACATAACCAAGTGATTCGCTCATTGCGTGAAGGAGATCTTCAATTTAAAGGCCCAGCATACCAACAACTTCCTCCTTTTGAACTTGATACCTCAGCAAAGGATGTTCAAGCAAGGGCTGCAAAGAATGCGTTTTCTCAGGTGTTCAATGGTTCAGCATCCAATCAATCGATCGGACAGACACAATCGGCATCAAGGCCGATTATGCAAGGAGAGTTCCCATCAACGACATCATCTACTATACCTCCAATTCAGACCCCACCAAACAGCTCGGCAATGTTCACTCAGTCAACGCCGATTCCATCGGCATCAAGGGGAGGTGACCTTTTCAAAGGATATGATCCTAAATCTGGGTTGGGAATGCCTCCTGAATACTTTGTAACTTCTCCTAAATCGAATCAGAACACTCAACCTGAAGAGCTAAAGATGGCATGGGTACCGCACACTGACGGAGTTAATTGGGTGTTAGTTGATGAAAAAGGAATCATACATCAAGTATGGACTCCGAAACTAGAATCGGTAAGAGCACCTAACATGAATATGCCAAATCAGTCAGAGCCACATGGTACTACGTCAGCTATAGAAGTATATCGCAATACTCAACATCAAGGTCAAGGTCAAATGTCCAACCAGTATGCAGGGCATATGATTCGTCAACCAGAGCCATCTAGGCAAAATGAATTGGCACCAACAGGATATTCAATGCCGATTCAGCCAAGTCAAGAAATAGCAAGAACACCACAGCCAAGTCAAGAAATAGCACAGGGAGCAAATCAAATGGATTGGGCAGCCCAAATTGCTGAAATAATGCAAAATCAGTTTGGATTGAAGCCCAAGGCTCAGCATGTGATGTATAGAACTCCCTATCCACATGCTTATGATTCGTTACCCTATCCTCATCGTTACAAGATCCCTGATTTTACCAAATTTTCTGGTAATGATGATGTCCCACTATTGAACATGTCAATAGATTTCTAGTGCAATGTGGAGAAGCTGCTGCTACTGATGCGTTGAGGGTCCGATTATTTTCAAGCTCTTTATCTGGACCAGCTTTTTCATGGTTTATGACATTGCCAGCAAGCTCAATTATCTATTGGTCTGACCTGGAGAAGCAATTTCATCAATATTTCTTTGCTGATGTTCAAGAGAAGACTATTACTGATTTGACGAGCTTGAAGCAAAGGAATGATGAATCGGTAGCAAATTTCATTCAGAGAATCAGGGAGACAAAGAATAGATGCTATGGATTAAACTTGACAGATTCCCAATTGACACAGTTGGCTTTTGATAGTTTACTTCCTTATCTCAAAGAAAAGTATGATGCTCAAGAGTTTGAAAGCTTAAGTCATATTGTACAAAGAATGTCAAGGCATGAGAATCGGATATATGAACAGAAGCGACCTTATCATAAGAAGATAAATTATCTTGGGTATAGTTCTGACTCCGATTCTGATTCCGATGAAGATAAAGAAATCGGATTGGCAGAATGGGTGAAGAATAAGAAGCCGATAGCTTGTCCGTTTGGTAAGAAAGAACCAGAAAGATTTGGTTTTGATGTTACTATGGCCGATAAGATTTTCAATTTGCTGCTTAAAGAAGGGATGATCAAGTTATCGGCCAATCATAGTATTCCATCTGCAGAAGAGCTCAGGAAGATGACGTATTGCAAATGGCATAATGCTACGTCTCATAATACCAATGACTGCATGGTTTTCAGAAACCAAATCCAATCGGCAATTGAACAAGGAACGTTGCAGTTTGAGATTCCTGCTAAACCGCAAAAGCCGATGAAGATCGATGGGCATCCTTTCCCAGTGAATATGGTAGAGCCAGCCAAAGGGAATGCTTTGCAGACAAAGCTTTTGACATCAGAGTCTGCAAAAGAAAAAGGGGTTGTTGATCCTAAAGTACAAATTCTGCTTCTGACTTAAAGGATAAAGGAAAGATGGAGAAGAATGATTATCCCAGAAATCCTCATAGGCGTGTTACTTCTCAAGGGTTGATCAAGAAATATCAATATCAACAAGAGAGAACAAGGCAGGAGGAGGAAAAGATGTATCCGCATGAAGATCATTGGAGATGTCCTTTCTTTATCTACTGCTGGGAAGAGGGAATCAAATTGCCATCTCCAGATGATTGTCCAGAGTGCAACGGAGGCTATGGAAGGGATAGATCATTGAAAAGGCCTCGATTTGAAGATAGAGAGCGTCGGCCGATTATTCGAGAGAGAGATGAAGAATATCGGCGTACTCCAGTGCATGAAAGAATCGGAGGCAGGCAGAGTGTGTATGATCGGTTGGGAAATAAGCCGATGATGAGCAGAGAATTAGAAGAACGTGCTAACCATTTGGTTTCTGATGAAGAGCCTTTGCCAAATCGGGATCGGAATATCTGTCGTGAGGCTAAAATACCTCAACCAAGGTGGTGCCCAGATGGAGTCACAAAATCACAGAAGAGGAGGTTGCAAAGACTCCGATTTGATGAAATCTAATAGGAAAAGTCACGCCAGCTTTTGAGAAGTAAGAAGGTGTCATCTCAAGTGTGGCGTCCTAAACAATGTGGACAAGATGATAATGCAGCCGATGTTAACATGGTTTTCATACTACCAAGAGAATTCATGGCATCGGCTAGTGATGAAGGAAATTTAAGGTCGAAGAAGCAATGGCTCAATTAAATCTGGAACCAATGCAAGCAACTTTTGAGAAACTAGAAGAAAAAAAGAGGGTTCACTTGAAACCTTTGTTTCTGAAGGGGCATGTTGATGGTAGGCCAATGACCAGGATGATGGTTGATGGTGGAGCAGCTGTTAATTTAATGCCATATGCCGTTTTTCGCAAAATCGGCAAAGGTGAGGATGATCTGATCAAGACAGATATGATGTTAAAGGATTATGAAGGAAAAGTTTCTCTAGCTCGGGGGGCACTATGTGTGGAGTTGACTATTGGAAGCAAGACCTTGCCCACTACTTTCTTCGTAGTCAATGGCAAAGGATCATATAATTTGTTGCTGGGGAGAGATTGGATCCATGCTAATTGTTGCATTCCATCAACCATGCATCAATGTTTGGTTCAATGGATTGAGGATACAGTAGAGGTTGTCAAAGCAGATGCATCATACAGCATAGCCATTGCAGAGGCGCAGCCATGGAATTATGAGCAAGTGATGTGTATATCAGGAAGAGCTTTGGATACTGAGTTCCTCAGAGTGGCCGATTTCGGTCTACAGCCGATCCAAGCAGTCGGCTCGGAAGAATCGTCCTAATGGATGAATTTCTTCAAGAAGATGAAGGGAAGCTAGGATATAGTTTCACGTCGGCCGATGTACTAGAAAAAATAGATTTAGGAGATGGTGATAAACCAAGGCCGACGTTTATTAGTGCAAAATTAGATCCTGAGTACAAGAAAGAGTTGACCTCTTTGTTAAGAGAATTTAAAGATTGTTTTGCTTGGGAATACTATGAAATGCCTGGTTTAGACTGATCTATTGTTGAACATCGGTTGCCTATAAAGCCAGGATATCGGCCATATCAGCAAGATTCTCGACGATGTGATCCCAAAATATTACCTGATATAAAGGCCAAGATTACTAAGTTGATTGAAGCCAAATTTATTAGGCAATGCCGATGTGCTGAATGGATTTCTAATGTGGCTCCTGTATATAAAAAGAACGGAAAACTGCGTGTTTGCATTGATTTCAGGAATCTTAATAAGGTGACTCCAATGGATGGTTATCCCATGCCTATTGCCGATTTGTTGGTTGATGCTGCAGCAGGACACAAAGTCATAAGCTTCATGGACGGTAATGCTGGTTATAATCAGATTTTTATGGCTAAAGAAGATATTCATAAGACTGCTTTTCGATGTCCGGGTCATGTTGGTTTATATGAGTGGGTAGTTATGACTTTTGGCTTGAAAAATGCTGGAGCTACATATCAACGTGCTATGAATTATATCTTCCATGAACTTATCGGCAAGATTGTTGAGATTTATATTGATGATGTGGTGGTTAAATCGGAAAGCTATAAACAACATTTTGCCGATTTACGCAAGACACTGGAGTGCACAAGAAGACATGGTTTGAAGATGAATCCAATAAAGTGTGCATTTGGGGTCTCAGCTGGTCAATTTCTGGGATTTATGGTTCATGAAAGAGGAATTGAGATCAGTCAGACTCTGATAGGTTCCATCAACAAGATTGTTGCTAAGGAAAATAAGACTCAACCTCAATCATTAATCGGCAAGATTAATTTTATTAGGAGATTTATTTCGAATCTCTATGGAAGGATTAAGCCGTTTACACCTTTATTGAAGTTGAAGGCCGATCAGGAATTTGTCTGGGGAAAGGAGCAGGAAGAAGCTTTGGAGCGAATTAAGAAATATTTGGTGTCTCCTCCTGTTTTAGTTCCTCCTCAGAAAAATAAGCCGTTCAGATTATACTTATCGGCCGATGATTCTTCTATCGGATCGGCTCTTATTCAAGAATTTGAAGGAAAAGAGCGTGTTATCTATTTTGTAAGCAGAAGACTTTTGGATGCAGAAACAAGGTATTCTCCGGTTGAAAAGTTATGCTTATGTTTATACTTTTCCTGCACCAAACTCAGACAATATTTACTATCGGCTGAGTGTGTGGTTGTGAGTAAAGATGACGTCGTAAAATACATGTTATCATTGCTGATTTTAAATGGAAGAATCGGAAAATGGATTTTGGCTCTTTCAGAGTTTGATTTACGTTTTGAATCATTGAAAGCAGTCAAAGGGCAGGTTTTGGCCGATTTTGTTACTCATCATTGTGGTCCGGAGGTTGGATTAATAGAAGTTGCTCCATGGACTTTATTTTTCGATGGATCTTCTTGTGGAGCTGGTTCTGGAATCTGAATTGTGTTGATTTCGCCTAGGGGGGCAAGTTTTGAATTCTCTTTTCCGATTGAGAAAGAAGCCACTAATAATCAAGCAGAATATCAGGCTGTCCTTAAAGGTATCAAACTACTCAAAGAAATTAAAGCCGATGCTTTTGAAATATTCAGAGATTCTTTATTGGTAGTAAAACAATTGATGGGTGAGTACGAATGCAATGATGTTATTTTGAGAATATATCATGATGAATGTCTCCAATTGTTAAAAGAATTCAGGCTTGTTAAGATTGAGCATATTCCCAAATGTCATAATGGGGAGGCTAACCGATTGGCTCAAGGAGCATCTGGTTATCGTCCGATTAGAGAAATTTCAAGTCTGGAGTTGGAAGGTTCCGATTGGAAAAAAAAGATTTATGAGTATTTGAAAGATTCATCGAAGAAAGTTGAAAGAAAGATAAGGATTCAGGCGTTGAAATATGCCATACTTGAAGATGATCTTTATTATCGGACGATTGATGGAGTTTTGCTCAAATGCATTGGATCAGAAGAAGCTAAGGTGTTAATGGGAGAGATCCATGAAGGGGTATGTGGAGCACATCAATCGGCCTTCAAGATGAAATGGATGATTAGAAGAAATGGATATTTTTGGCCCACAATTCTTGAAGATTGTTTTAAATATTACAAGGGATGTTAGGACTGTCAGCGTTTTGGGAATGTTCAAAGAGCTCCTGCGTCTGCTATGAATCCGATTCTAAGACCGGCCTTTTCGAGGCTGGGGTATTGACCTAATCGGACAAATTAACCCTGCATCAAGTAAAGGACATAAGTTTGTGTTGGTAGCAACTGATTACTTTACTAAGTGGGTTGAGGCAATTCCTCTGAAAGTTGTGTCATCAGCTAATATGGTGGATTTTGTTAAGGAGCATATTATCTATCGGTTTCGTATTCCTCAAACGATTACGACCGATCAGGGAAATATGTTTACTTCAGGGGAATTTGGAGAGTTTGCTGAAAGTATGGGGATTAAAATATTGAATTCTTCTCCTTATTATGCTCAGGCTAATGGTCAAGCAGAAGCGTCTAATAAAAGCGTGATTAAGTTAATAAAGAGAAAGATTGATGAGTATCCTAGAAGGTGGCATACTGTGCTACATGAAGCGTTATGGTCATATCGGATGGCTTGTCATGGTGCAATCAAAATGCCACCTTATCAGTTGGTTTATGAACATGAGGCTGTCTTACCTTGGGAGTTGAAAATCGGCTCTAGACGTGTTGAGTTTCAAAATAAACTAACAGCCGATGAATACTCAATTCTTATGAAAGATGAGTTGGAGGATTTAACTCAGTATCGTTTGAAAGCCATTGGAAATTTAGAGGCTAATAAGGAGCGTATCGCCAGATGGTATAACAAGAAAGCTAAAGTTAAAGAATTTTCTCAAGGAGAATTAGTTTGGAAGCTGATTTTGCCGATTGGGTCTAAAGATTCTAAATTTGGTAAATGGTCTCCGACTTGGGAGGGTCCGTATCGGATAAATCGGTGTGCTCCAGGTAGTGCATATATATTGGAGACTTTGGGAGGAGAAGAGTTTTCTCGAGCCCTGAATGGAAAATACTTGAAAAAATACTATCCCAGCATTTGGGTTGGTGCATAAGCCGATTTTTTGGTAAATCGGAACATATCGTAGCCGATACAGAGTATCGCCTCTAGCAGAAAAAATAAGTGAAAATAGTTCATTACATATTCAGGGATACATGGCCGATGCGTCATGCATCGCCCTTAGGGCATAAATATAAAACATTATAGGGTATTCAGAAAGGAATTGTCTGAATAGCTTGCATACGGGACTCATGACGCTCATGGTTTTGTATGATCTGGTTTCTGGAATCAAGAGACGTATGAATCTGGTTAATATTGGCTTCAGTCCTGGATATGGTTTGGTTGATTGTGTGGATTTCATCCAAAAGTCGATCTCTTCTACTTTGAAGGTGGATGAGTCGGGATTGTTCTCTGTTCAAAGTGCCTTCAAGGTTATGGATTTGACGTTGAACCCTGGATATATCATTGCCTTGGGCATGGATGAAAGATGACACCGAGATAAGGCCTTCGGGGAGCAAGTTCATAATCTCATACTTGTGGGTAGCCAAGAAAAGCCGATGATTGGAAGAAAGGGAAGAGCCCGATTGAAGCTGAGTAATGATAAGCTCAAGCCTCTGTTGAACCTGAAAATTAGAGGTATCAGCTTACTTTAATCAAATATATGAGGAAAGAAGAGAAGTACTCTATACCTCATTAGATGAAGATGCCATGTTTGGTAGCAAGAAGGGTGATATGGTGGATTCAGCGTATGGTTCTATTTATAGGCAGAAGATCTACCTACCCGGGTCAGAGCATTCAATTTTTGATATAGATGAGTATGAGGACCGATGTATTTTTGGTCAAAAGTTGATATTTTCAGAAGATTCGCTGTAAAAGCCGATCGCATTGGTTAAAGGCAATAAATACGTTACAGACGTGGCAGGGTCAGTCACAAGATAAGACAAAGATTCACACATGCGGAACAGTTTGGCTATTTCAATGAATATATTACATTGCAGATAAAGTTTTACAACGATCCAAGGAAATCCTGGATCACTTTAATCGCGCAGGTGGATGGCATCTACATCGGAAATAGCTTTCCGATCCTCCTCAGCTGAACCCTCAATCGGCTTCAAGTTTTGCTTCAACTGATCAACCTTTTGGATAAGGACTTGTTTATTTTGTTCAAAGGTTGTCAATGCCCTTGGGATTTGCTGTAGGTTGGCTTCTACAGTCTCCAGCTCCGCGTCAATCTTGGCTATAGCTTGCATGTGGGCTTCACGTTGAGACTTCTAATCGGACTTCGTCTTCTCCAGGGCTTCCTGGGTTTGCTTCATCTGTCCGATTTGAGAAGCTATGCCTTCAATGTCCGATTCAAATTGCTCTTGGTCCTTAGCTGATTTTTCAAACTCAGCTCGATCGGATAATCTTTTTTGGGCTTTGGTCACTTGGTAGTAGTTGAACTCAATGAAGGCGGCCGGAAAGAGAACTTCTTCGATTGATTCGGGTATCCGGCCTTGCAAGTGTTTAAAGACTCATCGGATGGGATCAGCATTCTTCACGAGTTGTCCGATTTTAGTATTCAAGTGACCTAGCATTTCTTCAAGATAGGATCTGATTGGATCACAGCTGGGAGCTAATTCTGCTGTAGAGGGACCAACCAGTTCTGCTGCAAGGGCACTGGGAGTTGGAGAATCTTGTGCCTGAAAAAGAGGAGTAAGAATCGGATATTGGTTTTTCTAAGGAGAAGACGAAGAGAGGGAGTTACCTGTTTTAGGTTGACTTCGTCAAATTGGGTCGGTTGAGAAAGACCAATTGCAGTTCCGATGGAGGCAATTGTCTTTTGTTCCTGAACATAAAAACTCAGGTATAAGGAATAGATTAATGTTCGCAATAGTAAAGATTTGAGAAATTACGCTTACTATGGTTTCTTGAGCCGATTCCGAGACTTGGGTTGGTTGAATGCTAATCGATGAAGGAATCGGCGGTGGAGAGAAAGTTGGGGCAGTTCCCGTTTGACTTGATTTGTGAATCTGGGAAGGTACCTGTTTATACATAAAGTTAGATCAAGAGATGATAAAGTCACAACAAGTCAGAAATGTGCTTACCTGTTCCGATGTAGTTGCTACTACAATATCCGATGGATTATACTGAATCGGATTTGGTGCGCCTGTCTCAGGAGTTGATGAGCCACCAGTGTCGGAACGTACTTGAGATATACATCGTGTTGCTTCTGAAGCTGAAATCTTCCGGGCAACTTTAGGAAGCTTCCTTGATGTTGTTTTGGATAACACCAGACGACGTTTTTCTCCGATTTTTGGAGGTATGGCCTGCAACTCCGATGGCTTGACTTCTTCTTGGCTGATCATGGAAGAAGAAGTTTCTCGAGTTTTCTTCTTCGGCTGTTTGGAAGAGCTGGTGCCTTGTTGCTTAGTGCTCTTAGCCAATTTCTTGTTGCGGCCAGCAATAATGTCCGATACAGATGGGCTAGAGTTGCCGATGTGTGGGTTGTCTGAAGAAGGCAGATGCTTGAGCTGATGGAAGGAGGATTGATGGCCACATCCTGCAATTGAAAGAAGAATTAGGTCTGAAAATGGTCGATAATTGAGAAGGCCAGGGTTGAAAGTTTCTTACTTGATCGTTGATTTTGAAGTCAGGATTGAGCAGCAGACAGTAGTTTTGGGCAGGTTGACAGAAGAGATGATTCCTCCATTCCTGCCACCAAGTTTTGAATACAGCCGTGGTAAAGCTGGAGAATCTCCAAGAGGATAGATCTATGTCTTCTTGAGAAGGCGACAAATTTTTCAGCCTTTCGTATGCCAATCCCGAGGGGATAATTTCCCTGGGTTTTACCAAATCGGCCATATACATAGAAATCGGCCCTTGGCCGAATCCGAGTTGACGAGCAGCCACTGCGGGGTGATAGTATTCAAAGGATTGATGTTTCTTCCCCAAAAAGATATCGGCTGGAAGTATCTGAGGAGTGATGATTTCCTTGAAAATTTTCTGACAATCATCATCTATTCCGATATTGTCAAATCGGAATTGAATCGGAAGCTCAAAGTGATCTTCAGGGTCGTCATACACGTACCACGGCATGGAATCCTCTTTGATACCATTATAAAAGCCTCTGAAATATTCAGCAGTGTGAGTTGAGGGGATGCGGTCACCAGCGAAACTTGAGGCAACTTCACCGAAGGACATGCAGCGCCGTTCATCGGGATCTGCTTCATTTAATTGGTCGGCGGGGAAGGTCTTGTTGGTCACAGAGTTGTTCACCAATTTCTGCATGTGCATGTTCAACCAAAGATTGATAAACCACCAGGGGCCTCCGAGATGTCCGATTTGTTGCCTGTTTTTCAATCGGACGGATAGTTCATGAAGGAGTCTGTACACTGATCCGAGGAGATGTTTTCCGATTGGGAAGTTGTTTCCCGAAGCTAAGTGTTAAGCTAATCGGAGATAGTGAATTGCTAGACCAACTGTCTTTCCGTAGAAGATGAAATGCTCCAGCCACATGTTGAGAAAAGCAGAATGCTCTCGGGCATCCACTGATCCTGTTTTTTTCGAATACTTCTCAACATATCCCTTCCAACCTCCTATCTGCTTGGTGTCAATTTTATGGGTGGCCTTGAAAAGTAGTATCGGATGCCGATATGTTCAAGCCTGTGAGCATCAGTACATCGGCCAGTGTGGGAGTCATCGGACCTTGACCAAAGAGAAAGGCGTTCAAGGCATCTGACCAGAAGTAAGAAGCAGCAACTAACAATGGCTCATTCTGATCCATATCAGCTAAGGAGAGGGCGATGCACTGGCGCAAATCATAAGTCTCCCACTCATCTCCTTTGGATTTGGCGACCCTTTGATACCATACTTTTCACCCAGCAGGGAGAGTTGGCCAAGATCTAAAGGCATTGTTCTAATCTTGCTCTGAGTCGAAAGATTTGTAGGGGAGTCTATGTGTTTCTTGGTTGATAAACTCAGTGGGATCTGGAGAACCTACTGGACCTAATATAGCGAGGCTTGGCTTATCCGCTATGGGAATGACGATGCTATCACGGAGAGCCTAAAGAGATGTATAATCAAAATAAGGACAGATCTAGCAAGAACAGGATAAGTTTAGATCTAAAAGCTAGATAAGGGCTTACCTCAGGAATTTCCAAGAGAGATGCCATGGAGGAGGACTGCCGAAGTGTTCGGGGGTTGATCCTTGCTGAAAGATGTTCGCGCTCGATGGTTCAAGGTCAAGGAGCGGAAGAAGGCGAAGCGGCGGCGACTGAAGGAAGAAGATAAATGAGGAAGACGAGGGGGTTGGTCTTATATAGGTTTCGTTGAGGGTAAAATGGGAAAGAGAAAATATTTTGATCTAAAATGTTTGACCTAGAGGATCAAATAGTTTCGAGTCAGAATCAGTTCTTCCGTGAAACTGTGGGGGCATGTGTTGACACCGGATTTTAACAGGTCACATCGGTGCCAAAAATGAAGCAGAGTTGCAGGATCGGAATCGGAGTTCGGAAGATGGGACAGATCAAATCGGAATCGGAATCCAGAAAAAAGAGTAGTCTGAGTCAGAGCCAGAGTCCGATGAATTGAAGTCGGAGAGAAGGGTGATGGCATAAGGAGTCCTGGAAGGCTACCAGGTTGGGTTTATAGAAGGACCGAAATAAGAGTCGGTTATTTTCTTTAGAGTTTGAGTCGTAAACAGTTGTAAGAGGTCTTTTCTTTTGCGTCAAGTAAGTTTGTCGTAAGCGTTTAGGAAGTCGTAGTCATCAGAGTATAAGTATCGACCCTGCGAGGTCATAGAAGTCTGTACACACCAATATCAAACAAACCTTTACACTTTTTTGCATCTTTCATACATTGTCGATGACTTCGTCTTTTTCATTTCACAAGTTCTTCTGGGCACGTCAAGGGTGATCAGATCTTAAGGCCTGCCTGTAAGTCCCGTATTATTGAGTAAGATCCAAGCTTTAGCAACCGGCGTATTGCTGTTGCTTCGTTTGGAATTATTTGACAGTTATCAAGTAAACATCTAAGCTTTAGTATCGGGCATATTGCTGTTACTTCGTTTAGGTTTTATTCAACCTCTATCCAGCTTAGAATAGGTTCTGATCGGCTGTTATTTATACTTAATTATCGGATCTGATATAGCCGTTTAGATCTATTCTAAGTGTTGCTCTGCTTAGCTTGTTAGGTTACGTTTTAGTAATGCCACTCCGCTTTGCATCGGAATCGGCTGATCTAGCCGTTTCTTTATTGTAGATCAGAAACCAGTTCCGATCTGGTCTTCATTGCTAAATCGGAAACCCAGCCGATTTCGCTGTGACACTGACGTCCGATTTTCCTTGTCAATCAACAGGTCAGATTGACTGGCACGCCCTGCATCATCAGCCACAGCTGATTTCGTGTGCTAGCACGTGAAGGTCTTTCCCGATTTTTGCGTCAACAATCTTATTAATGGGTTATAATTGGGATTCTACTCATTCGTAGTAACTTAGATGATAATAAAATGAATCAAAGTGCTAATGCAGTTTAACCATATCAAGCCTTTTGTTCTTGCATAAGCCGTGTTATACTTGTTAAGTAAGATGGTTTACTTACACTTGCAACTATTCAACAAAATCCCTGATGGGTAACAGATGGAGCATTGAATGATCCGTCGCTTGCTGAGTTTCTGGAGGATCTGCCGTACTTCTAGCTATGTTCAACCAGTCGGTGTCCCTATGGACTTGAGGCTCTACTTAGTTGAGAAACATTTAATCATATTAAGACTTCCGCTGTGTTATTTGTTTAAGACTATGTCTTGTGTTAAACTCTGATGTAAACTATTTTATTCGAGCATTGTGTTCTCTGTAATCCATATTTGTAATCTATATGTGTTCTGTGGACATCCTGGGCACACATATGGAAGCATTTGGGTTTCTTGGAAATCTGGGTGTTACAATTGGACCGCTTTTTCGGCCGTCGTCTTCACTAGTGGAAAAACCTCAATCCATTTGGAGAATTTGTCAATCACGACAAAGCAATACCCAAACCCTCCAGGTGCCCTTGGTAGCTTGCCAATCATATCGAGCCCAAAACATGCAAATGACCATGATGGAGGGATTAGCTTGATCTTATGCGCAGGCACATGAGAGTGGTGAGCAAAGTATTGGCAACCCTTGCAACGGCGAACAATTTCTTCAGCATCGTGCAAAGTTGTAGGCCAATAGAACATGGAGCAGAAAGCCTTGCCCACGATGGTACGCGATGTTGCACGGTTGCTGCATTCCCCTAAATGTATTTCTTCAAGGATGTTGACACCTTCTTGTTGTAAAACACATTTCATGAGAGCGCCGGAATGAGCGTCGCGCTGATATAGTGTATCTCCAATGATCACATAGGATTTACTGCGGCAGACAATTTGCTTAGCTTACGCCTTTTCTGAAGGAAGTTTGTTGTGCAATAGATATTCAATAATAGGCGCAGGCCAAGCTACGTCAATATGCATAACCTCTGGTATTGGATTTGAATTGGTAGAGGATATTGCTTCAGTAATGGATGGTTTCGTAAGTTCATTAACAAACACTCCACTGGGTACTTGAGCTCGAGAAGAACTCAGTTTTTACAAGACGTCAGCGGCGACATTGAAATCCCGCTCGACATGAGGAAATTTGATACCAAGGAAGTGCTTCTCCAATTTTCGGACCTCTTCACAATATGCATCCATGTTTTTGTGATTCCAATTCCAGTCTTTGTTGACCTGCTTGATTAAACATTGAATCTCCGTATACCAATAAACGCTTAATGCTAAGATAAATGGCCAGTTTTAAGCCATGGAGAATAGCCTCATATTCTGCAGCATTGTTGGATACGGGGAATTGGATTTGCAGGACATATTTGAGTTGATCTCCTCATGGGAAAATCAATAGAACACTGGCGCCACCGCCTTCTAGTTTGACAGAGCCATCAAAGTACATTACAAAATGCTCAGGCTTTGTGGTGGCAACTAGAAGATGATGCTCAGTCCATTCAGATATGAAATCAGTAAGGACTTGAGACTTCATGGATGTGCGTGACCGGAACTCAATGGTATAAGTCCCCAATTCAACTGCCCATTTAGCAATGCGACCAGTTGCATCTTGGTTGTGGAGGATTTCACCAATACAATATCCAGTGGCCACAATGATCTTGAAAGATTCGAAGTAGTGCCGCAATTTTCTTGAAGTAATTAAGATAACATATAAAATTTTCTGAACATGAGGGTACCTTGATTCAGAGTCTGAGAGGACTTTGCTCACAAAGTACATGGGCCTTTGAACTTTCTGAATGTGGCCCTCCTCTTCTCGTTCAACAACGATAGCGGCACTGACAATGTTGGTGGTGGCAGATATGTAAAGCAAGAGGTCTTCGCCTGGGAGCGGAGCTGTGAGCACAGGGGGCGTTGTGAGGAAAGTCTTAAGACTGCCAAAAGCATCTTGGGCCTCCTGGATCCACTGGAACCTATCCTGTTTTTTTCAAGAGTCTAAAGAACTCAGTTCCTCGTTCTCCTAGCTTGGAAATGAAGCGGTTGAGAGCAGCCATGCAGCCGGTGAGCTTCATAACGTCCTTGACTGTGCATGGCGGTTCCATACTTATTATGGTGGATATATTCTCAGGATTGACTACAATACCATGCTCGCTAACGATGAACCGGAGGGTTTTCCTGAAGGAACGCCAAAAATACATTTGGCCGGGTTTAGCTTCCAGTGCTACTTGCATAAATTATCAAATGTCTCAGCGGGATCAGCAATGTGATCATCTAGGTTCCTTGTCATGACAACCACATCATCGACGTATGCTTCGACATTGAAATGGAGTTGGTCTTGGAGACAACCCTTGCGAGGAAGCCCAAAGGGATCCTTTTTGCAGTGTTTGTTGAGATCAGTATAATCAACACACATTCTCCATTCATTAGAATTGTTTTTCTTTACAAGATCCGGATTGGCTAACCAATCAGGATAAAAGACTTCTTTAATGAAGTCGGCTGCTAATAACTTAGCTAGCTCTTTCTTAATAGCCTCCCGACATTCAGTGGAAAATCTATGAAGACGTTGCTTCTTAGGCCAGTCTCAATGGGGGGTTTCATGGGAGTTTCATGGGCATTAAATTCACTGCCACATTAGCAGTTTTGCTGACATGGCAGGGTAATTAAGAGGGGGAGTTTCATGGGATGTGAGGAGAGTTTCATCACCATGAAACTCCTATGGCACAGTTACCTAGTTTCCAGTCTAGGTAATTGTGCCCATGAAACCCCCACTGAGACTGGCCTTAGGCTTTGCGTTCTCATTGAGGTCAAGCTTATGCTCGATCAACTCTCTGGGAACATCAGGCATATCTAAAGGTTTAGTTGCAAAGATGTTGGCTTGGGCCAACAGGAAGTCGACGAGCGCGCTTTCCTATTTGGGATTGAGAGTGGAGCCAATGATGGCTGTCTTGGACGGATCTCCTGTTTGAAGGTCGACTGTCTTAGTAGCGACCTTGTCAATAGGCTTGATGGCGCGTGCCTTCTTCTGAGTCGGGGCATCGCCATCTTCATCAATGATGGTTGCCATGTGTTGACACCAGATTTTAACAGGTAACCCCGGTGCCAAAAGAGAAGCATAGGTACAGTGTTGGAATCGGAGACCGAAGAAAGGAGCAGAACAAATCGGAATCGGAGTCCGATGAGAAGGACAGTTTGAGTCAGAATCAGAATCCGATGAGAGTTAGAATCGGAGAAGAGGATGATGGCGTGAAGGAATCCTGGGAGGTTACCAGGTTAAGCTTATAGAAGGACCGAAATAAAGAGTCGGTTATTTTTATAGAGTTTGAGTCGTAAACGGTTGTAATAAAGACCTTTTCTTTTGCGTCAAGTAAGTTTGTCGTATATGTTTAGGAGTTATTGTTATCAGGGTATAAAAGTCGACTCTGCGTGGTCATGGAAGTCTATACACACCAATATCAAACAAACCTTTACACTTCTTTTGCATCTTACAATTGTCGGCGACTTCGCTATTTTCCTTTCATGAGTTCTTCGAGCACGCCAAGGGTGATCAGATCTCAGGGCTTGCCTCGTAAGTTCCGTCTTTTACCGAATAATCCTTAAGCTTTAGCAACCGGCGTATCGCTGTTGCTTTGTTTAAGTTATTCAACAGTTATCGAATAAGTATCTAGGCTTTAGTAACCGGCGTATCGCTGTTACTTCGTTTAGATTTTATTCAACCTCTATCCAGCTTAGAATAGGCTTTGATCGGCTGTTATTTATACTTCATTATTGGACCCGATATAGCCGTTTAGATCTATTCTAAGTGTTGCTCTGCTTAGCTCGTAAAGTTACGTTTTAGTAATCTTACTCTGCTTTGCATCGGAATCGGCTGATCTAGCCGTTTCTTTATTGTAGATCGGAATCCGTTTCCGATCTGGTCTTCATCGCTAAATCGGAAACCCAGCCGATTTCGCCGTAGCATTAACGTCCGATTTTCCTTGTCAATCAACAGGTCAGATTGACTGGCACGCCCTGCACCATTGGCCACAGCTGATTTCGTGTGCTAGCACGTGAAGGTCTTTCCCCATTTTTGCGTCAACACCACGAGGGGGCCGAGTTCCTGTTGGTATGCGGCGGCTGCAGCCTTGACAGCGTACTCCATTGCTTCCTTGTCGCAGAGGAAGGAACATTTGATGTCGCCTCAAAGGGAGATAACACCATGAGGGCCTGGCAGCTTGAGCACCAAATAGGTGTAATGCGGAATTGCCATGAATTTGGCCAATGCTAGACGCCCAAAGATGGCGTGGTATGAAGTTTCGAAGTCAGCAACCTTGAATTTGATGAACTCGGTACGAAAATTAGCTTCGGTACCCAAGGTGACAGACAGTGTAATTTGCTGGAGAGGTGTCGACGCCTTGCCTGGTACAATCCCATAGAATGGGGAGTTAGCTGGCTGCAGCTTTCCTATACTAGTATATTGCCCGTGCTAACGCTACGGCTTCAATAAAAAATGATCTCGTCACATAAAGGGGTACTATTTAATGATATAGATGAAGCAGGACATATCGCCATGTTTTATTTCCAATGACTCCAAGAGTCATAATACATTAGTACAATTTCGACCAAATGTAGCCTCTGGAATATTTGTTACAAGTATGGATCATAGGTGCCGTAACTTAATCTGTGAAAGACCCTTTGCTGGTCTTGCAAAGAGGGCTATAGTCGAGTATGGAGGTACAAATAAACGACTCCATAGTATTGTTGATCTCAAACTTGCCTTCTTCCTTTGCATTATCTTCTAGTAAAAATCCGGCTTTACATGCTAGTAAAGGTACCTTAGCATTGTGCTCCGTGGATGCCTACATATTTTAGCTTGACCCAGGAACATTTCTTTTCCATGGAATTGAGCATCAACATTAATGGGTTTTTTTTGCACACTCTAAATACATAAGAGAAACAGATGAAGCTGAATAAGAATATTCCAAAACTACCAAAAGTGTGGACCAAAGGTTTGAAGTTCACAAATAAATCCTTAATAAGAACTTTTCTAGTTGCAAACCATGGCAGATCATTAAGTGTTTTCTGACAAAGTGTGGACCAAAGGTGCAGCAAATACATCCATCATTATCAACTGCAAGGTTGTTGGCATCATCAATGTCAAAATTAGCTGTCAGAACCCATGAAAGTTTAATTTTTCAACCAATAAGACAATATTGATCAACAGACTATGCCAATTGTTACTCAGGCGTTTGCGCGAATAATCTGAACTGCATCACGGACATTGTGTCAGTCTTGACGGCAGCATGTTGGCGCTGTGCCTCCTGGAGCCCTGTCGTCCTAGTCTGCAACACTGATACGGAAGCTGAGAATCAAGCACAAGAACCTGAACTTCTTCCCAAAAATTGATGATCCACAGACAGCGGCGATCCTGAGGATTTTGGGGCCCGGGGCGAGAGTTTAACATGGGGCCCTCAACAACGACAACAAAATTAGATATGCGATATACTCATAACGTGGCAAGAAAAATTGTTCATACCAAGTAATTACAAGTGTTATCTTAAAAGAAGTTTTTTTTAATATTTTTGATGCAAAGTAGCCGGTATGTATATATCAATATAAATCTCATCTAATATTTTCTTACTGACACATAAAATTATCACCGTTTAACCTTTACTGGGACATCTCCAATAATTCTCGAATAGCTTAACTATGAAAATTCCAATCAATATTCCACCTAATTGCTCTGAATCCTAATTGGTGAGATCTGACATTATTAGGATTGGCGTGGTCTCGATATGCTTTCTAATTATTTCCTGTATAATACAAACTAAAAATGATTCATGGTCATAGGTGTAGTGTGTTGGAGATGCAACAAGAAGCATGCAAGATGCAATACAGGAGCTAGGACTGATTGGCGGATGAAATTCAGATTAACAAGAAATAATCAAGCCATGAACGGATGAATTGACCTCATGCCTCTAGAGAACTGGGCAGCGCAGCACGCATAACCTACCTACGGGTGGGGCCCCTGGGATTTGGGGGCCCGGGTGGGCCGCCCCTCTCGCCCCCCTCTAGGACCGGCCCCACAGAAGCATATTACCAGGAGGAGGTGGATGCGTCACAGCGGCAGCAAACCGGAGGGCGGTGAGGTAGGTGCCTTGGAGCCAGAACAAGTCCGACGCCACGGCCCCAGAAAGGCCGCTAGGAGAGGCAGCAAGTCCTCCCCAGCCGAGATCGAGCCGCCACAATGAGAGCCCACCGCTGTGCGGCAGGAGGGCCGCCCCATGTCGACCCCACGCCGGCAACAAGATCCGAGCGAGTCCCCAGCAGGAAAAATGTGGATCGGAGCCCCAACCATGCCTAGCAGCCGCAGGACCAACTACCAAGCCAAGGGTGTTGGGAAGGAAGAGATGGAGGGATTGAAGAAGGGTGGGGGGGATAGGACTACGGGAGAAACGTGGTTGCCTTCGCTTGGGGGTCGTCGCTAGCCACCGTCGCCTGCAAGAGATGATGGCGGCGGCCATCGTGTGCTCGTTGAGAGGGGATCAGGGGAGCGCAACCGGAGCAGCCAGTAGCGTGCGTCGCGGAGCCAAGGAGCAACATCGCAGCGATCGTTTCACAGGAACAGGAACGAAGGAGGCGTCGGTTGTGCAATGCAACGTCGCGCGGGATTTCAGCGAGAGCGGGGAAACAGGGGCGATTGGCATGTGGGGGGAGTGCCTGAGGTTGAGGGGAGAACCAAATAACATTAGCCTTTAGATTTGAGTGTTGAGGCATTAGAGTAGATTTTGAGCATTGATTTTGATGGAGTTGGTTTTCTGGATGCACAAAACTAGGTGGAATTAGAATAAGTCATCTCTGTTTGAGACACAAAACTGGGTGGACTTAGGGAAGTTTGAAGTGGTGCTTTTAAGGGGTAAAGCTAGAGATAGAGATCCAGACTGCCTAAGGGTCTTGGAGAATACGAGGTTGAGGTCACAACCTCCATCGATCAGGATCTTGGTTAGCTTATTGTGAGCTACCATAGATTCCAGGACAAGAGGGTATTATTCGGGGCATTTAATGTCGGCCCATTGATCTGCTCTGGACCAAGTGATTGGGACATCAGACCACTTAAGGGGTGTGATCACCACTGGTTCTGCAGCATATGCTTCGCGTCTTGCATTCTTGCGATTGCGCGAAGTATCGTTGACTGCAAGCCCTCCAAGGATGACATTGATGGTATTGTTTATCACCAGGAAACCATCATCGCCCTTGGCTTGGTCATCGTCTCCATCACCGCCAGGCTTCTTCTTCTGGGGTTTGCTGAAGGTTTCAATGAGGAGCCAATAATCACCCATCGAGTGCTTACTGTCAGGGTGCGCTTCTTAAGGAGCTTATTGAACTCTTCCTTCCTTTGCTATGCAGTTGGTGCAGCACGGGCGGACTGGACGGTGGCTACGGTGTTGTTGGATCGGCGCTTCTTGGAATTACCGCCATTAAGGTTGAAGGAATCGCGAGTTTGATCATGATTTTCACCTTGGGTCTTGCGCTCATTACTATCGGGACGTTTGCCGTAGCGATCCTGCTCTTGATCATCGGTGTCCATCCACTTGGCTACCATGTTGCGGAATTCCTCCAGGTCGCTTGGACGGTGGTGGCCAAAGTTGCGGAAGAGAGTGCGATCGGTCATCCCGTTCTGTTAGTAGTCAATGACTTCCGAATCGAGGATGGGAATGCATGTTGCCTTGATTGCGAAGAAACGATGATTGTACTCACGCAGGGACTCATCTGGTCTCTGCTTGCAAGTGTTGAGTGCATATTTATTGCCAGGATGCTCGAAAGAACCCTGTTAATTGGAGATGAATGCTTTTTTAAGCGCGTGCCAGCTGTCGATGGAGTCTGGGCGAAGGGAGTCTAGCCACATGAGGAGTGTTCGTTCCATGGCGACTAGGAGGTACAACATCTTGGTGATATCATCGCCTCCTGCTACTTCAATTGCTTAAGAATACCGGCATAGCCAGATGTTCGAATCTAGCTTCCCGTCGTAATTGGTGATGCCTGACGGCCTGAACTTACGAAGGAAATAATTGATGCGAATCTCTTGCGTGTAACAGGGTAGGGCGTCAGGGTTGGCCATATCATGCTCCCCGAGTTCCTCTCTGGTACGCCATGTAGCCTGTGTGTGTCGTGCCCTAATCTCGTTGATGTGGTGACGCACATCATTGGCTGGAATGCTTCGCGTGCGAGTGGGCCAGACGGGTTTCTCACGTGGCCTGGTGCTGGACTTCGATCGTGCGTTGGAGCTGCCATAGCGGCTGCTTTGGGCTTTGATGAAGGTGTGCGACGGTGAGAAGAGCTTCAGCTTTTGGAGGAGGAACGACTACCATCAAGACGGTCAACCATGATTGTCGTAGCTTCAAGTCGAGCTTTGGCTAAGTCGATGCTCGGAGTAGCTTCAAATCCATCGAGGAGTCATACTACAGACATGATGTTAGCCGCTGGTGAGGTTATGCATCTTGATGCGACTGCACCTGAGGGCGCGAGATCGGTTAAGCTCGATCTGGAGTTGTCGATCTGCTTCTGTTTCTCCTTGGACTGAAGGATCGTCTGAAAAGACGGATTCCTCATCACTCCCACCACGGATGCTTGCGTAGAGTTGATGATCTGGGTTGTTAAGCCCAGGTTGCTCATCGTCAAGGGCGATGCTGAGTTCTCTGCCTTCTTGGAAAGGAAGCAAAGATGAAGTTTGTGATACCATGCAGAAGTCGTCAGCTTCCCTGAGAGCTGAGATGGGATCAATGTCAGGCCAGTGAACAATAACTCCTGAGGGGGTCGTGGTCATGACAAGATCTGGGTTGGTCTGGCTAACTGAACGTCTTTGCTAGGTGAGCTTGATATATTGCGGCTGAATTCTTTAACCCGAAGGGAAACTGAGGTGTGCGCGATCTAATTAGTGGAGGAGTTGAAATCCTTCCTCCACGGGATGCTGAATGAGGGCACCGTCCGATCACCCCGTAGGGTTGTTCTTGGCCTGACCGCTTGCGCAGCAGAGGTCACGGTCCTGATAGTGGTACCCTAGTGGATGTCGGAGGTGATCTTGAGTCCTCCAGGTAGGCGTGAATGATGATGATCGTGTCGACCCTGCTGCTTGGAGACGGTGAGGTCGATGTTGTTGCGTGCCCGAGTGGGACTTTGCTTCGGGCGCCATGTACTTTTCCGAGTTGGATAAGATCCGAAGATCATGTCGGAGTTGGAGTTTTTCCGTGATCCTCGCGTCGTGATCTATGTGGGTGGTGGTGTTGACGCAACCTTCTCACCGCGTAGTTCACGGTGGAGCTTGTTGTCCTGGTTTGCAATGCAAAGCCAGGAACCGAAGATGAACGTCGCGCTTACTTCAAACTTGGTGTTGATTGAGGCGTTGAAGATTTCCATTGATTCGACAATGAGTTCTCGATGAGGTAATCCCACGGATGGCGCTAGAGTGTCAATGATTTATGCTGACAATGTTCTCGAGGGGGTACCCCGAGAGGAGGGTTTAGAGAGAAGTTGTCAAGAATCAAGAACCGAAGGTGACAAGAGACGATTTAGACAGGTTCAGGCCGCAATATGCGTAATACCCTACGTCATGTTTGGTGTATCTTGTATTGATGATGATGTGTTTGAAAGGGGTCCCTACCTCCCCTTATATATGTTGGGGGACAGGGTTACATGGAAACCGTATAGGAATAGGAGACTTTTACAAGTTAATCTCTAATTTTCTAATACAGCATATCCTAACCGACCAGAATTAATCCTAGTCTTGTCCGTCAAGTCTTGTATGTGGGCCGGCCCATATGGCGGCCCATCCGGGTTGTTGTAGTCCAGTAGGACTCCACACCGTCACACTATCCCTTCCTTATCTTGACACCGAGGCAATCTGTCAAAAATTGGTGCCAACAGGGTCATTGAATCGAAGTTGGACCTCACCGACTGCAACGATGAGGTGTGTGTGGCCATCACTATGCACTAGATGACCGGGTCCGCTAAGGCCGTGGGACAACTATTGCAAGACTCATCGCAACCTAGCAGACATTACTTGGGATGAGTTTGTAAGGCTTCCCGGGACCATCATGTCCCAAATGAGGTGATGATGCAGAAGGCTTAGGAGTTACACACTATGACATAGATCACACTACGTATCCAGGAGTACCTACAACACTTCTTGCACACGATGAGGTATGCCCCAGATGACACCTTGTCTAACGACCAGAAGCAGACGTGGTTCAAGAGGGGAGTGCACCGCGGGATCCAGTAGGGGCTCATCACTTCATAGAGCCAGAGTTTCTGGAGCATGGTCAACTGCACCATCGCCATTGAGCATGAGAGGCTCAGCCTGGAGGACAGCCTGAGAGGCAACAAGAGGAAGCCAGAGTTCCAGTCCTATGATAGACCCATTCAGAGGTTTGGTTCTAGTTACCCGTAGAAAGGTGAAGCCTTCTGTCGATGGGTGGTACCAGGGGCACCTCACGCCGGCAAGTGTCTATCACTGAGCACGCACGTCACGGTGGAGAATGGTTCAAGAGAAACAAGACACAAGATGTATACTGGTTTGGGATGAATCCCTACGTCCAGTTCAGGCTCTCCAATTTGTATTGCTCTTTTGGATGCGGTTATAGGCATGGCCGATTCGAACCTTGGAATCGCGAGAAAGTAGGGGACTTAGTGTTCTAGAGATCGAATCCCTCACGCACGAGGGGTTCCTCCCCTTTTATAGGCGAAGGGAAGGACATAGTACATTGGGTATTACTAAATTACCCTAGGGAACCAACACCACCTGGTGATTGCGGCATGTACGTCTGCTGAGTGTGTCATGGCGACCCTCGAGATGATCGCCACGTGTCGTACCCATGCGCATGGGCAGCTTCCTGGTTGCTTCTTCCCTGCGATATTCCTGCGCGCTAGTTGTTGGTGCAGCTTTTCCAGTTGTCAGGTCTGTTTGGCCTGTCAAGCGCTGTCTGGAGGAAGCACTACTCGCACGCTACGCCCCTTCTTGGGCCATGCCTTTGTCCCAGTACTGTGGTCAATTGCTCCTCACCCTTTCTTCGCGGATCGGGTGAGGTGGAGCGCTTTCGCTTGGCTCCTACGGCTCGAGGATCCCGGGGTCAGGTGGGACGGAAGTCCCCAACCCCTAGGTCTACCACCTAATCTGTATGGACCTCGGGGTCGGGCAAGATGGAAGTCCCTGACCCCCGGGTCTGCCGATTGCTCCACGCGGGATCCAGGGTCAGGCAGGACGGAAAAGCCTGACCTTTGGTTAGTTGTGATGTCATCGCCTCATCCTAGGGTCTGCCTAGCATGGCGCCGTCAGTGGGCCCTATAATTGTGGGTCCCCTTAATCGAAGACTCCCACACCTTCTGTCCGGGACCCAGCCAATTCGGACTCAACTTTGGTGGGAGCAGCTCTACATCTACCGGTGCTAGGGGCACCAGCTTTTCTACTCAGCTCAGAGGATGGTTCAACAGGCCATGGCTAGCACATATGCCCACCTACACCTCCAATACCTATGGCAAGCGTTAACACCGCTCCTACACTAGGCAGGTCACAGCCTCAGGAGATCCATGGCCACAGCAACCACCTTATAGAGGAGGAATCCAAGGAGGTGCCTGATGTGGTGATCGGTGAGTTCTTGGTTGACAATACACCTGCTTTGGTTCTGTTTGATTCGGGGGCAACTGGGCCTTTTGTTTTAACAAATTTTGTGGACATGCAGTGTCTTCCTGCTGAGTTACGGGCCAGACCTATAGTCACCAGCTCACTATTAAGAGATCTAAGATGCACCCTACTGTGGAAGGGAGTTTGCAAGCATGTGGGAGGCGATGAGTTCGAGTGAAAGTCAGATGGGATAGATGTAATCCTGGGCATGGACTGGCTAACAGCCCACAAAGGCGTTATGTCTTCCAACCCACGCCTTGTCACTCTTGAACATCCCACAAGAGGCACGGTCTAGTGTCATTCAAGTCACAGCAAGTGTCACGGCTATGCACCATGATTGAGAGTGTGTTGACTCAAAAATCGGCAGAGACCTTCACACACTAATACACGAAATCGGTTGTGACCGTGAAAACAGGGCGTGCCAGTTAATTTGACCTGTTGATTGACAAGGAAATCGAGAATTACATAACAAGGCAAAATTGGCTGGGATTCCAATTAGCGATGTGCATAGAAATCGACAGTGAGTTCCGATCTGTAGATACTAGATAACAAACCAGTTGGATCGACCGATTCGATGCAAAGCAGACTAAGATTACTAAAGCGCAACCTGACAAGCTAAGCAGAGCAACATCTAGAACAGATCTAATCGGCTATAATAGATCTAAGATAAAGAACTGATAAAAGTCAAATATAATAAATTCTAAGCTGGATAAAGGTTGAATAAAATCTAAATGAATTAACATATACTAGTTAATAAAAACCAGATATCTATTCGATAACTGTCAAATAATTCCAAATGAAACAACAACGATGCGCTGGTTGGTAAAGCTTAGATCTTACTCAGTAATACGGGACTTACAGGCAAGCCTTGAGATTGAGATCACCCTCGATGTGCCTAGATGAACTCGAGAAAAAGAAAGACGAAGTCGTCGACAATGTATGAAATTGCACGAAAGTATATGCAGAAAATTGTAAAGGTTTTCTTGTTGTTGGTGTGTACAGACTTTTTTGTCCACACAGGGCTACTATTTATACCCTAAAAATGATGACTCCTAACTAATTATGGTAAACAAAACTTGACATAAAAGAATATAAACTATATAGACCTTCTATGACTAGAACTATTAAGCATTTTACATTTAAAACAAATCGACTCTCTATTTTGGCCCATCTTCAACCCACCCAGCGGTCCTTTCCGCCCTGGTCCATATGCCTTGCCAACCTATCGCATTCTTCTTCATCTTTCCTTCGGATTCTGATTCGCATACAAGTTGGCCTTTACAATATCTCCGATTTCCACTTCCTTTGTGGATTTTAATTCTGATCCGATCTGCACCATCGTCGTCTTATCTTGACACTGAGTCAAACACTTGTGTTAAAAACCGGTGTCAACACATGCCCCTAGTTTCGAAACATATCTCATGGTTTGTTTCAAAACTATCCGATTCCGACAAGAAATCCTCCTTAGGTCACAATATCATTTCTCTTTTTTACCCTTGGCAAAGCTATATAAGGTCCGACATCCCTCATCAACTTCCTCACCGAAACACTGCCCCTTTTCTCTCTCCTCAACAACACCCGAGCTCCAGCGATTCTCAAGGCCTTTTTCCGCCTTGAAGCGCTGCATTCGTCCTTGGCCAGGCCGTTCCGCACATCAGATGGCAACCCTTGCTGAAGTTCCCAAGGTAAAAACCAGATCCAATCTCGTCCTCCTTGATTTTTTACTGTTAATAGATTCGTTTTAACCCACGGTAAACCCTAAATAGGCTTTGCGTGGTGGCGTAATCACCCCCATAGAGGACAAACCTGGCTTCACCATTCTAGGTCCGGTTGGCTCTTTGGATCCCATAGAAATATCAATCTAGAAACCCAAAGGGTCCCTTTTAAGTCCTTCACTGTGGAACATGACTGGAGCAGGGTTTTTAGATCCTGGCCAACTCTCATCTTAGGGTGGAAAACATGGTACTCGAGAGTAGCTAGAGCACAGAAAAGCAATTGGGAGTCTTACAAAATTAGACAATGCATATATCTTTCTCTTGCTGACATGGATCGGAATGAACCCCTATTGGCTGCTGCTTGATATTTCTGGTCTAACGCCTTGAATGCCTTCTTATTTGGTCATGGGCCAATGAAGCCAACTTTGGCTGATGTATTAGTGCTCACTAGCCTCAACGTATCGGAATTAGATAATTTCTTCTCGTTGTCTGGCAAATTGGAGGCTGGAAAGGATACATTGACTTGTATTCTGAGAATGAAGGAAGCGTTGATACCAAAGAACACTCAGCCTTCCTCAATATGTGGATTGAACACTTTGTTTTTTGTGGAAAAGTGGTTGGTCTAGCCACCCATTATCAGTGATTGGCAGAGCACTTGGCTCAGAAACAATTTCGTAGTGGGGAAGCATCTTTTGGGGTCAGTATACAGTCTTCTCCATGAACTCTCCATCCAATTGAGAACTAAGTAACAAATCGGCAACCTTGGAGGTCCATGGTGGTTCATCAATTTGTGGCTAAATATGCATATGCAAAAGCTGCTAAGCAACACTATATTTGGCAAGAAATTTCTAGCCGATCAACTTGAAGAGGAAGAAGAGAACGAACGTTGATGCATGTTCTTTGGCGAAGCTGCTTCTACCTTTCCCAGTGAATGGCTCCCTTCCACCGCACAGCCGAAAACTTCAGGGGCTTCTACAATGGATTTAAAGAGGACTCCATTGCATGGCATGTCTATGAGGACGTCGATCACCACTTCGATCTCCCCTTCAAGTTCTGATTTCATAATATTGATTCTGATGATGATAGTTAGACCAACTTCACTGGAATTATTACTCCCTGAGTGCTCCTTGCCAACTCATTTTTGGGGAAGAATCACCAATCCTTTCAGTATTATCATCCTGCAATCACTGCTCGTCAGTTCGTCTTCGGCCAAGGTCCGATCAGACTATATTTTGCCGATTTGGTGAGGCCCCGAGACCCTCTCTTACCACCCATAGCTTATGACAGACTGAAGAACATATCACCTCCAAGAGAAACTATAGATCTATGATCATGGAGGTTCTCAAGCTTTACCACAATATCCTTTAAGACTTGGTGGCAAGAATGGAGAAATCATCTTTTTTGTCACCCTACTCAAGTTTATTGTCTGCTTCTCAATCCCAACTTCAGAACTAAGGAACAGGTAAACTAGCTTCTAAATAATAGTTTTATGCCGATTTTCAATTCTTACTTGTACTAACATTTATTTTTTTCCCAAAATATATCTGTCAACCCTTCTACCGTCAGCAATTGTAGTCGCCCGATTGTCATTTGTGACATCTCTGATGTCAAAAGAATTAAAAAGTGCAATTAAAATCAATGCAACAGGGAATTGGGTTGAAATTCAAAAATTCGTCAAAAATTCAATTATAATTCAAAAACAAGGGTCGTTTGGACACCCAACTGAAATCTCAAGACTTTGAAGGTAGCAGGCACGCTTCAACCTCTACCTATTCCCTCATGGAAGTGGGAAGACATAAACATGGACTTTATTGTTGGACTTCCCAGAACCCCTCAGGGGCATGACTCCATTTGGGTAATTGTGGAC
Source organism: Digitaria exilis (assembly GCA_015342445.1). Taxonomy (NCBI): domain Eukaryota; kingdom Viridiplantae; phylum Streptophyta; class Magnoliopsida; order Poales; family Poaceae; genus Digitaria; species Digitaria exilis. Next base: position 129,801 of record JACEFO010002424.1, read on the forward strand.
CGCCTTACCAAGACCGCACATTTTATTCCGGTCAATACCTTTTATAACGCTAAGAAGTACGCGGAGATTTATTTGGAGCGGATCGTTTGTCTACATGGGGTACCCAAGACGATAATTTCAGATCGTGGTGCTCCGTTCGTAGCACGCTTTTGGGAACAGTTGCAATTATCCCTAGGCACCAAACTGATCCGTAGTTCAGCATATCACCCACAGACCGATGGGCAGACGGAAAGGGTAAATCAAATACTTGAGGATATGCTTCGAGCTTGTGTTATCCATTATGGGAAGAATTGGGAGAAATGTTTGTCTCTGGCTGAATTCTCCTATAACAACAGCTACCAAGCGAGCCTTAAAATGGCACGTTTCGAAGCCTTATATGGTAGAAGATGTCGGACCCCGTTGTGTTGGTTCCAGGCAGGCGAGAGGTACACTTATGGCCCTGACCTTGTAAAGGAAGCAGAGGAAAAGGTTAGAATCATTCGTGAAAATTTGAGAACTGCCCAGTCAAGGCAGAAGAGTTACTTTGATCAACGGCGGAAGCCACTTCAGTTTGAAGTTGGTAATCACGTGTATCTTAAAGTCTCCCCGACCAAAGGTGTGCAAAGATTCGGATTAAAAGGAAAGCTTGCACCTCGTTATATCGGCCCGTATGAAATTACTCAGCAATATGGGCCGGTAGCCTATCAAGTGAAGCTTCCCGAAAAACTTTCAGCTGTACACAATGTATTCCATGTTTCTCAACTCAAGAGGTGTCTTCGTGTTCCGACCGAAGTTGTTGAACAAGAGGAACTCTCGGTTGAACCGGATCTCTCTTATGATGAGCATCCCGTTAAGATCCTCGACGAGAAAGAGCGACAAACACGAAGGAAGGGAGTTAAAATGTACAAAGTTCAGTGGAGTCATCACTCCGAAGATGAAGCCACGTGGGAAACCGAGGACTATCTTAGGAAGAATTTCCCCGACATACTTTCATAAGCCGAGGTATTTCTTTTCCCCTCTCTATCTCTAGGTTTAATCGAATCTCGGGACGAGATTCCTTTTAAGGGGGGTAGGCTGTGACATCTCTGATGTCAAAAGAATTAAAAAGTGCAATTAAAATCAATGCAACAGGGAATTGGGTTGAAATTCAAAAATTCGTCAAAAATTCAATTATAATTCAAAAACAAGGGTCGTTTGGACACCCAACTGAAATCTCAAGACTTGGGTGCTGAACTTAAAAATCTCGGACCAAAAGAGTAGTTGTCATCACCTACAGCCCTTCGCGACAACCTCGCCACGGCGTTCGTTCCGCTCGATAACCCTCGAGCGGGGATGTCCGTGACGATCGAGCCTAGTCAGTATTGTCCGTGACGATCGAGCTATGTCCGTGACGATCGAGCTATGTCCGTCACGATCGAGCCTAGCCAGTAGTTTCCGTCACGATTCGAGGCCGCACGATAGGACCCTCGAGGCCCCGACGTTCCGGCACGCTCGAGGCTCCGCAGCCAAGCTCGAGGACTCACCCTCGAGCGACGTTCCGGCACGCTCGAGGCTCCGCAGCCAAGCTCGAGGACTCACCCTCGAGCGACGTTCCGGCACGCTCGAGGCTCCGCAGCCAAGCTCGAGGACTCACCCTCGAGCGACGTTCCGGCACGCTCGAGGCTCCGCAGCCAAGCTCGAGCACTTACCCTCGAGCGACGTTCCGTCACGCTCGAGGCTTCGCAGCCAAGCTCGAGGGGGGCGCTCACCCTCGAGTGGCGTTTCCGACCATTCGAGGCTCGGCAAGCTCGAGCTTGCGTTCAAGCTCGAAGCGCCGTAGCGCCTGGTCGAAGTGCCTGGTCCAAGCTCGAAAGTTGTGTCCCACACCTCAGACCCCAACTTTTAATTTTACCCGTTTCGAAGTTCAGTTCGAATTTTTGGAGAAAATTCGAATTTGGAAATCGGAGCTCCACGGGCATGCTACAGTGCCCCTGGCGCGCGCTGCGCTGGCCGGAGCTCGGCCGCCACGTGGCCGGCGAACGGCGCAGGCGGCGCTGAGCTGGCCAAGCCGCGGCGGACGCTGGCGCTTGTCGCCTAGCTCTTGTCCGGCCACTCCCGAGCCATCACTTCGCCGCTGTCGCCTCGCCTCGCCTCGCGCCGCGGAGCGCCATCATACGGTCGCGCGCCGCCGTGGCCGCACGCGCGCTCGCGCCGCGCCGAGCGCACTGCAGGCGGTAGAGTCCATTCGCGTCGCGCCAAAGCCTCTGCTGAGGATCTCCACTTCATCACGCGATGATCTTTGACGCCCAACCGCGCGTGTGCGCTCTGTTCGAGCTCGCGCGCCATCAATGGCGACCGCGACAGCCACCCACGCGCTCGCACGCTCCCGAGGCCGCACAGTGCCTCCCTTGCGTGCTCAATCACTCCACCGCGCACTCACACCCCTCCTCTCACTCGCTCACTTGGCCATTTCCACTTCCCCGCGCTCGCTCGGTCTTCTTCCTCCTCGCGACGCGCAAGCCGAACCCAAGCTCTTCGCGAAATTCCTCGTCCACGCTCCACCATTCCCAACTCCATCCCGCACGGAGCTAGTCCACTCCACCAGCTCCAAAACCCCCAACTTTCCCCAAGACATTGACCCTTCTCCGGCGAGAATTCGTGAATTCCCCCAAATCGCGATTTTCGGCCACCGGAGCACCCGCACGTCGAGCCCCTACTCCGAGCCGTCCCCGAGCTTCCTCGAGCACGCCATTAGCTTCCCCAAGCTCTGCTGGTGCTCAAGGACCTCTTCCCCCCTCCGCAACGACCCCGAGCTCGCCGGCGTAGAAGCCGCGGCGGCCGCGCCGCCACCACCTCGTCGCCGGCGAAACTCCGACCATCCCCGGCCTCCAAACCGTCCCCAAACGACTCGTGGTGAGCCCAGGAAGCTTTTCCCCCACTTCCCCGAGCCTAGTTCGCCGCCGTTTGGCCGGCGCAACTCCGGCGAGAGCCGAGGGCTTTCCTTCATCGTCTTCGTTTGTCTAGGGGTCTCTGTGCAAAAGTCCAGGGACTCGTTCGCGAAGTTTTGAAAGTTCTAGGGTTCCCTGCGAAAATAGATTCTTAAAACTAGATTGTTTTTCCCGAATCTTGTAAAATCCATTAAAAATCGTACAAAAATCAGAAAAATGCACACAAATACTCTCTGGATTCGTGAGAGTCTAAACTACAATCTCTATTAGACATGTTTATACTTTTGATGAACTGTTTTTGAGCTAAAATTCAAACTATGAAAATGGAAAGTAGTGCACCATTTCAAATCCAGAGCTCCGCTAGGGTTGAGCTTTGGATATGTTGTGTATAGTGACTTTGGACAGCTTGTGTCCAAAGGGGACCTAAAAATATGAACTGTAGCTCCAGTTATAAATTAAAATGTGTTTTCTGTCTTTTTGCAGTGCAGAAATCTTTAAAACTAATCTGTGCAGTGAAAAATCACCATTTGGCTCCAGAGGACTAAAAACTTGTTAGCACACCTGTGAGAAATGAAAAACTTAATTTTTGCTCTGTTTAGGCTAGCAAATAAATAAATATGTGTTTTTGGATAGGAATTTATTGAGGACTACCCAAGGGTTATTTTGAGCCACCACATGGCCAGAGCCCTCCTTGTACTTATGACTAGCTTTGGTAGGAAGATTTCCTGAATTGGATGTATTTCCAATTTTATATGAATTTATTTCATTCTGCAGGCAGCAGATTGAATTAATTTTAATAAATTATGTGTAGCTCAGATTTAGCTAAATTTTGGAGTGAGCTTAGCTCTTATACTCCAGTAGCTGTCATAAAGTTTATAGATAAAAATGATGAGCAGAAAAGGAGAAACAAAAATGCGAAGTAATCTAGATGGAAATCGATTTATATAAAAGAATAAACCTTTTTGTAGTTAGTTAGAATAAAATAAATGGAATCTGAAATTCCAGAACAGCCACCCTAAGTTATGCATCTCATGTAGAAGGCGCCATCCCGGACGGCAACTACCACCTCATTCCCGCAGACGAGGAAGAAGTCCCGGAGGAAGGTGCCGGTGCAGGATCGACCAACCCGGAGGCTAACCCCCAGTCCGAGCAAGAAGGCAAGCCCCGGAGCATAACCTAACTTTACCAAATTATGCACTTTGAATTCTCTATGTTTGTGCATTTACGTTCAAGGAGTTGATTGAATACCTTAGCTGCACATTTCCTAGTACCTATGACTTGCAATACTAGTTTGAAAGGGATCGATAGTGCATTGCTATAGGTCCGTTACAAGTCGAGTGATTTCCTGTCACTCGCGAGACATAGGGATTGCTTGTCTTTACTTATGTTGGAATCATAAGGATTGACGGGCGGGATGATAGATGTAGATCTCCCGTCCGTGTATGATAATTGGTTAAGGTCGAAATGTGTGGTAGAGTGTGTCAAGTTTTTGAACGTACCACATGCATACCGGTATATGGGAGCCGGTAAGCCCGGTACCAGATTGAAGCAGCTAGGGCCGATAGCCATCTCTCCTTGGAAACTTGTTTCCCCTGCCGTACACTTGTGGATATATGCGTGATGCTGTGAGTGAAGCAGTAAACCTTTATCCTAAGGAAATGGACCCGGTTCCGAATTGTGGATCGATGGGAAAGGTTGGGAAATGCTTGTACCTTTTATAGCAGGCAGAGTATCCGTGTGTGTTGGGTTTTCCCTGGCCAGGTAGCACAAATTCGGTTCGAACTGTCCGCTTCTCGCGGTTAATGAGACTGCTTGACCGCCTTGCTACATTGAGTAATAAGTGGAATTATGAGATTATGAATTGTTCTATGAATTAATTTGTATTGCTCCACTTGCATGCTTAGAGAGGATGCTAATCTAGAATGGTTAAATAAACTAGAAACTGATGCTAAAACTTGAAAGCAAGGATCTACCTTTAGTTGCTTTTTGGCAAACAAACCCACCAGCCAAAAGCCTCTCATTGTCTAGATGTCGGTGATGTAGTTTTCACCAGACGGGTAAGCCTTGCTGAGTATTAGTATACTCAGCCTTGCTTGTGGCAATATTTTACAGGTATACCTTTGGATGTGGATGCTTTGTCTTGGCCTGCCCAGGTTCCACCTGGCTGGCACATCGAATGGGTTCCGTCCTCTGGCGAGGATCGGGAGGAGTAGCTTCGTGGCAGGCTTCAGCACGGAGTTATTTTGTATCGTCGTTAGATTGTTTTACTTCCGCTGCAATGAACCTCTAAATTCAGTTGTTATGACTTTTTAAATTCCGCTGTAATGAACTTTTATTTCCGCTGCAAGACTTGTACTCTGATTTAAATTTGAACCTGGTTTGTAATAACTTGTAATATCTATGTGTGTAAGTTAATTTGTGGAATGTTGTAATCTCTGGAACTCACCTTCGTGTGGGCGTGCTGTTGTTTCGATCGAGAAAAGAACGTGGTTTATCGGGTTTAATCCGACGGCGCTCCAGCTTATTCCGGATTAAGTGCCTGACTACTCGGTTAGTGGTCCCGGGGTACTTAACTTGGAATAATTTCGGAGTGGAACCGCCACAGCTGGCATCAGAGCCGAAACAGCGCACCAGAGAGACCAACAAACCTTAAATAAATATTTTTGGAATAAAATTTGCCAACTCGTACTTCCGCCGTGCTTTTCGGTGGAAGGTTGTTGTTAGGACCGCTAAGGATGTTACCTAGAGCGTGAAGCCTATGTGGGTTAAGGGATCACGGTATGATAGGTGGCAAATAGTATATTATACTGACTTCCAGCACATTTCGTTCTGTCATTTACTTTCCGCAATGGTGGGCGCAAGGTACGGCGATTGCTGTAACGTACCACGGCACTATATGAAAATATAGTGGCGGCACATAGTCAATACGCTGTGATGGCGTATGAAACTAGAATAGGATGGTGGGCGCAAGGTACGGTGATTGCTGTAGCGTACCACGGCATCATATGCAAATATGATGGCGGCACAAAGTCAATACGCTATTCCAATAGCGTATGAAACTGTCAATATGTTGCCTTGGTGACATATGAACATTGCCCGTTCAATGTTAAACGATCGGGTGCCACCTCTATAGTGGGTGGTAATGAATGGAGACGCTTTCGTGAGTGCTGGCACGAAAGGTTGATTATAAATGCTCTGGAATGGAATTTTCTGCAGGTACCCTAACCGCGATTCCGTATGTTGAGACGGTTAGAAAAGTTCGGCTAGATAATATAGGGAGAGACGGATATTGCCTAGCCACCGGCACTAACTTCGTAAGCCAAAAGTTTATTGGCATGTGTGTTGGCGAGAACGAATAGGCCGCTCATGCTTTGCATCTCACCGAATTAATATCGAATACTAATAAGTGACCAAATTGAACCGCCGTCAAAAAAGTTGAAATCACAACTCGAAAATCCTGCTGAGAACAATCTGTTTGCACCCTTAATTCGAAACTGAAAACGTTGTCAAACGAAAAAGTGTTCAACACGAAAGTTGTCATAAATATTATGAAGTAAATGCTGGAGAAATTTCAACGAAAATGGTTCAGTAAAATTGGAGTTATGCTAAAAATGGTAACCTCTGTCTGCTGGAAATTCTGGGGACAGTGAGATAAAAATTGAATTTTTACACCATCTTAACGACAGATTCTGCTCAAACCTTCAACATGAAACTTGTTAGGAATTACTTAAACAATGTTCTGGCCAAATTTGGGAATTTTTGAGCTTGTAGATTTCGAGTGGTGTAATTTTTACTACCCTACCCAGAAGCTGTTTTTGTTCTTTGGTGCTACTCGGTGCTCACCCTTGCCCCTTTTTCTTTTGGTTCAGATGGACGCCCTCGCTGACCTGGCTAGCCACCCCAACGACGTGTCTTTCTCTGATTGCTTGGGATGGGAAGGCTTCCCTAGCATCTTGTGGTCGGTTCTACAGGCACTTGGCTACCCTACACCGCCACAATATGAGAGAATCCTCATCCGAGACCGTGGTGTGACTCGTTCCCGTGTGCGTTTGGTGGTACATCGTCACCCGCCGTGTCCTAGTTCCCCACCTGGACGGTGGAAGTTCATGGACACCACATGGAGACGACTTGTGAGCTAGCTGCTTTGAATGGCATCAGTTCTTTTTGTGCTCAGAACCAAAGCTTGGTAGAGCACCAGTTGCTTGGGCTGTTTCCACCGACTCAGCCAAATGATCCCCACTGGATGAGGCGCTACCTTAGCTCTCCTTTGAGGATGGCGGAGAACCCCGTCGCAGCAGCCGCTTTGATGATGAGGTGGATACGGGCGTATCACCGTTTGCAGGCACTTCTTGGACGGTCGCAGAGCGAGATGCTCAACATTGCTATGGACATGTCCGCTCGCGCCCGTGACATAGGGGTTGAGAGGACCTCTTTGTCCATTGAGGTGACCACTAGAGATGCCATGATTGCTGACTTGGAGAGGCAATTGAATGACCTCCAGATTGCACACAACAACACCCAGAATGAGTTAGCACAAACTAGAGATGAGCTTGAGGAGGTACATGGTACCTTGGAGCATGCAAATGCTATGCTTGCCGCCCATGACGCTCAGCACCTTCTTGAGCAAGAAGGAGGGAATGGTGAAGGAGAGGCCCCCGATTCCGACATGGACACCGAGGATGACATGCCGCCCCTTCCAGCTCCACCTTCACCTATGGGCAGCAAGGCTACCGCTAACAATTTGGATGATTTTTAGAGTGGTAGTAGCAAGTTTACTCCTCCGCTAGGCCTAGATTTTGGCTTCATGTTATAATAGGCTAGATGGAGTTGAGCTCCTCCTATTTGGTGGCAATGTAAATTAATGGTGTGGTTGTGGTGTAAAACTTGATGAAGTGTAATAGCTGTGTTGAATACATTCTGCAGCTAACCCTGTTTTAATTATTGATGGGTTTTCCAATCCTTTCTGGGCTGTGATGTGAACTACAAAGTTGTTTGGAATTTGTCAAACAAAATGATCACCAAATTGCAACCCCATTGGTTAAGCGAAATAAAAATGGCAACCAAAACACTATAGCTCGGCCTGCTGAAAAACAGCAAATGCAGAGAGCTAAAGATTGAATTTTTCGGCTTAGTTCCAGTCCGAATTTGATTCCGAGCCCAACATGAAAGTTGTAGAGCATAAAATTTCCGAGCTACTGACCGAATGGGAGCATTTGACTTGTTTCCTGTTGGGAGATATGATTTTTCTCCCGAACTGCGTGCTGATTTGTCATTCTGCGCAGTACACTTAATATGTTGTCACATTTTATCTTGTCATTCATTATGCAAGCTTATGAAATGTGGCTAATATAAGTCCCTACTGCAGATGGCAATCACCCGCAGCGGTCACGACGCTCGTGGCTCCAACGCTAACCAGCAAGGGCCAGAGGGGCAGCAACAGCCACCGCCACCTCCTCCACCGCAGCAACCTCCGACGTGGCAGCAGCTGTATGCCACGCAAACGGAGATTCTCCGGAACCTGCAGCATCAGCAGCAGATGATGCAGCAGCAGATGCTTCAGCAGGAAGGTCAACGGGCCCCTCAGCCTCAGGTGGCCCGATACGAGGATTTTCTGGCAACGCACCCGCCGATTTTCTCTCGAGCTGATGAGCCTTTGGAGGCCGACACCTGGATTCGAGCCATCGAGTCCAAGTTCACCATTTTGGCAACGCCTTGCACCTCCAACCGCAAGGTCGTGTTCGCGGCGCAGCAGCTCCGCGGCCCAGCTCTCCTTTGGTGGGAGAACTACCTGGCCCTGCAGCAGGAGGGTCATGTAGTTGAGTGGGATGAGTTCAAAGCTGCATTCAAAGCTCATCACATTCCGGCCGGTCTAGTAGAGCGAAAGCTGAATGAGTTTTTGGCGCTGACCCAGGGTACCCGTACAGTGCTTCAGTACGCCCAGGCCTTCAATGGTCTGTGCCCCTACGCGGGTCATCACGTTGACTCCGACGAGAAGAAGCTAGAGAGGTTCCGACGTGGCCTTAACACCAAGTTGAAGGCACAGTTGGCCACCACCCGTGCTGCCTCGTACGGCGATCTCGTGAACCTTGCCATCACCCAGGAAGACGCCAATGTGGTGCACAAGGCGGAGAAGAAGAGGAAGACTCCCGCTGGACCGTCGAGCGCGCAGCCACAGAGGTTCCGCTTGGTTCCCCCGGCTGCACCGCAGGGACAGTTCAGGGCACCTCAGGGAGGTGGATGGGTTGCTAGGCCGCCACAGCCTAACGCGCCTCGTTTCCCTCCACCGCCGCAGCAGCAGCAAGCACCAAGGCAAAATGCACAGCAGCCAGCTCGCCCTGGAGCCGGCTATCAGTGCTTCAAGTGTGGAAGTAAAGATCATTTTATCAAGGATTGTCCGCAGAACAAGCAGCAAAACCAACGCCCGGGAAATCAGCAAGGCAAGGGCAAGCAGCAGCAGCAGCGTGTGCAAGTTCGCCAAGGACGGCTCAACTACACCAACTTGGCCGACCTGCCCGAGGGAGCCCCAGACATGACTGGTACTTTCCCTATCTGCACTCAACCTGCGGTGATATTGTTTGATTCCGGGGCAACACATAGTTTTATAAGCACAAGATTTCATGTGAAATGCGGATTAAAATCGTACCATACCAAATCATCGTATGTGATATCAACTGCGGGAGGTAAAATTGCATCCAACCAAGTTACACGAAGGGTTCCAATCAGGTTGGGAAGTAAAACCTTTCCTACTGATTTGATTCTGCTTGGTATGGAAGGAATTGACATTGTGTTAGGAGCCAATTGGATGACTCAACACAAGGTTGTGCTAGATGTTGCGGAACGAGTTGTTGAGATAAACTCGCCTACGCAGGGCCCGAGTGTGCTATATCTGCCACAACGGACTCGCGTCGATGCGTGTGCTTACACAATGGTAGAACCCAACTAAAGGACATTCCGGTGGTATGTGAGTATGCCGATGTATTTCCGGATGACTTACCTGGGATGCCGCCGGATAGAGACATTGAATTCGTGATTGAACTTCAACCTGGCACAGCACCTATATCAAAGAGACCATATAGAATGCCGCCCAATGAATTGGCTGAATTGAAAAATTCAACTCCAAGAATTGCTAGATAAGGGTTTTATTCGTCCAAGTGTTTCACCTTGGGGATGTCCCGCTATCTTTGTGAAAAGAAGGACCATTCCTTGAGGTTGTGTATTGATTACCGGTCTCTCAATGCGGTAACTATTAAGAACAAGTACCCACTCCCCCGCATTGACATCTTGTTTGACCAACTAGCTGGCGCCAGAGCTGTTCTCCAAGATTGACCTTCGCTCTGGCTATCACCAAATCAAAATCAGGCCTTGTGACATTCCAAAGACTGCCTTTTCCACACGATATGGACTTTATGAATTCCTGGTTATGTCCTTTGGACTCACGAATGCCCCAGCCTATTTCATGTACCTCATGAATTCGGTCTTCATGTCTGAACTAGACAAGTTTGTGGGTGGTTTTCATTGATGACATTCTTATATATTCTAAGAATGAGGAAGAGCATGCCGAGCACCTTCGCATTGTTCTTCAGAGATTGAGAGATCACCAGCTCTATGCCAAGTTCTCCAAGTGTGAATTCTGGCTTGAGAGCGTGAAGTTTTTAGGTCACACGGTTTCCAAGGATGGTATAATCCGTGGATCCAACCAAAGTGCAAGAGGTGCTAGATTGGCAACCACCTACATCTGTCCACGAGATTCGGAGTTTTCTGGGTTTAGCCGGTTATTACCGTCGTTTTATTCCGGATTTCTCTCGGATAGCAAAGCCCATGACCGAACTCTTGAAGAAGGGAGTTAAATTTGAGTGGAATGACAAATGTGAGGAAGCTTTCCACACCTTGCGAAGACATTTAACTTCAGCCCCAGTTTTGGCTCAGCCCGATTGCACCAAGCCTTATGATGTCTATTGCGATGCATCAGGCACCGGTCTTGGCTGTGTTCTCATGCAAGAGAACCGGGTCATTGCTTATGCTTCTCGAGCACTTCGGCCTCATGAGCAAAACTACCCCACGCACGATCTTGAGTTAGCAGGGGTCATTCATGCTCTCAAGATGTGGAGACACTATTTGATGGGTGTTCCCTGCAACATATACACAGACCACAAGAGCCTCAAATATGTTTTTCACTCAGGCACATTTGAATATGAGACAGCGAAGATGGTTGGAGTTAGCAAAGGACTATGACCTTAGTGTGCATTATCACCCCGGGAAGGCTAATGTAGTTGCGGATGCGCTAGCCGCAAGGCTCGTTGTCATTGTCTTTCCGTGGAGTCCTATGCCGACACCCTGTGTCATGAAATGGCAAAAGCTCAATTTGGAGATTGTTCCCCACGGGTACTTCAGCCATATTGCAGTGGAACCAACCTTGCACCGATCAGATTGTTGTAGCCCAATTAAATGACGCGAGCATTAAAGTCCTCAAAGGAAATTGTCCAAGGAGAAGGTGAAAGAGAAGTACAAGTGTTTCCGGCTAGATGGGCAGGGAGTAATGTGGTTTGGGCATCGCCTCGTGGTGCCCAAAAACACGGAACTCCGGAGGAAGATTATGGATGAGGCACATCTCTCTAAATTTTCTATTCATTCCCGGCAGCACCAAAAATGTACCAAGATTTGAAACAAAACTTTTGGTGGACTCGGATGAAGCGAGAAATTGCACATATGTGTCGGAATGTGACACCTGCCAGCGGTTAAGCAGCCATTTGAAGGTAGCAGGCACGCTTCACCTCTACCTATTCCCTCATGGAAGTGGGGAAGACTAAACATGGACTTTATTGTTGGACTTCCCAGAACCCCTCAGGGGCATGACTCCATTTGGGTAATTGTGGACCGCCTTACCAAGACGCACATTTTATTCCCGGTCAATACCTTTATAACGCTAAGAGTACGCGGAGATTTATTTGGAGCGGATCGTTTGTCTACATGGGGTACCCAAGACGATAATTTTCAGATCGTGGTGCTCCGTTCGTAGCACGCTTTTGGGAACAGTTGCAATTATCCCTAGGCCACAAAACTGATCCGTCGTTCAGCATATCACCCACAGACCGATGGGCAGACGGAAAGGGTAAATCAAATACTTGAGGATATGCTTCGGCTTGTGTTATCCATTATGGGAAGAATTGGGAGAATGTTTGTCTCTGGCTGAATTCTCCTATAACAACAGCTACCAAGCGAGCCTTAAAATGGCACCTTTCGAAGCCTTATATGGTAGAAGATGTCGGACCCGTTGTGTTGGTTCCCAGGCAGGCGAGAGGTACACTTATGGCCCTGACCTTGTAAAGGAAGCAGAGGAAAAGGTTAGAATCATTCGTGAAAATTTGAGAACGCCCAGTCAAGGCAGAAGAGTTACTTTGATCAACGGCGGAAGCCACTTCAGTTTGAAGTTGGTGATCACGTGTATCTTAAAGTCTCCCCGACCAAGGTGTGCAAAGATTCGGATTAAAAGGAAAGCTTGCACCTCGCTTATATCGCCCGTATGAAATTTACTCAGCAATATGGGCCGGTAGCCTATCAAGTGAAGCTTCCCGAAAAACTTTCAGCTGTACACAATGTATTCCATGTTTCTCTCAACTCAAGAGGTGTCTTCGTGTTCCGACCCGAAGTTGTTGAACAAGAGGAACTCTCGGTTGAACCGGATCTCTCTTATGATGAGCATCCCGTTAAGATCCCTCGACGAGAAAGAGCGACAAACACGAAGGAAGGGAGTTAAAATGTACAAAGTTCAGTGGAGTCATCACTCCGAAGATGAAGCCACGTGGGAAACCGAGGACTATCTTAGGAAGAATTTCCCGACATACTTTCATAAGCCGAGGTATTTCTTTTCCCCTCTCTATCTCTAGGTTTAATCGAATCTCGGGACGAGATTCCTTTTAAGGGGGGTAGGCTGTGACATCTCTGATGTCAAAAGAATTAAAAAAGTGCAATTAAAATCAATGCACAGGGAATTGGGTTGAAATTCAAAAATTCGTCAAAAATTCAAATTATAATTCAAAAACAAGGGTTGTTTGGACACCCAACTGAAATCTCAAGACTTGGGGTGCTGAACTTAAAAATCTCGGACCAAAGAGTAGTTGTCATCACCTACAGCCCTTCGCGACAACCTCGCCACGGCGTTCGTTTACCGCTCGATAACCCTCTCGGAGTCCGTCACGATCGAGATGTCCGTTACGATCAGATCTGTGCTATAGTCAGTATTGTCCGTGACGATCGAGCTATGTCCCGTGACGATCGAGCTATGTCCGTCACGATCGAGCCTAGCCAGTAGTCCGTCCGTCGACGATTCGAGCCAAGCTCGAGGACACCTCGAGCGAGCGACGTTCCGGCACGCTCGAGGTCCGCAGCAAGCTCGAGGGGGCACTTACCCTCGAGCGACGTCCGTCACGCTCGAAGGCTCCGCAGCCAAGCTCGAGGACCACCCTCATGGAGCGAACGTTCCGGCACCTCGAGCTCCGCAGCCAAGCTCGAGCACTTACCCTCGACGACGTTTCCGTCACGCTCGAGCTCCGGCAGCCAAGCTTCGAGGAGCACTACCCTCGAGCGACGTTCCGTCACGCTCGAGGCTTCGCAGCCAAGCTCGAGGGGGGCACTCACCTCGAAGTGGCGTTTCTCGACCATTCGAGGCTCGGCAAGCTCGACTGCGGTTCAGCTCAGTTCGCCGTAGCGCCTGGTCGACTGTTTAGTGCCTGGTCAAAGCTCGGTAAGTTGTGTCCCAACACCTCAACCCACTTTAAAATTTTACCCGTTTCGAAGTTCAGTTCGAATTTTTGGAGAAAAATTCGAATTTGAAATCGAGCTCCACGGGCATGCTACAGTGCCCTGGCGCGCGCGTGCGCTGGCCGAGCTCTGGCGGCGGCACGTGGCCGGCGAGCGGCGCAGGCGGCGCTGAGCTGGCCAAGCCGCGGCGGACGTTCGCTGGCGTTGTCGCCTAGCTCTGTGTCCGGCCACTTCCCCGAGCCATCACCTGCGCTTGTCGCCCTCGCATCGCCCTCGCGCGCGGAGCGCCAT